>JAFBJU010002263.1:0-76863 GCA_016785305.1 Colistium nudipinnis
ATATAAAAATTCAAATATATGAATGAGATAAAGAAAAGTGGAAAAGAAAACAATCTCATTATTTTGATCAAAATTTGACCAAAAATGTCATAGTATAGTATGTCGTGCAAAAATTTAAAAAATCAAAAATGAAAAAAAGGTGAAAACAGGCAAAAAACATGCAAAACGCTAAAATATATGACTGAGATGAAGAAAAGAAAAAATATATATTTTAGTATGTTGTCCAAAATTGTCAAAAAGTCGAAAAAGGAAAAAAGAGTGAAAACAGGCATAAATATGCATAACGCTAAAATATATGACTGAGGTGAAGAAAAGTGAAAAGTGTTTTTCTTTTTGTAATTTGACCAAAATTTGACCAAAAAGGTCAAAGTATAGTATATCGTTCGAAAAAAGACAAAAAAGTTGAAATATAAAAAAAAAAATGAAATAAACGTGAATACAGGCATGAAACATGCGAAACGCTGAAATATATGTCTGAGAGGAAGAAAAGTAAAAAAAAGTGGCAAAAAATATATTTTTGTATTTTGGTCAAAATTTGACAGAAAATGTCATAGTATAGTACATCGTCGAAAAATCTCAAAAATGTAAAAAAATCTAAAAAACGTGAAAACAGGCATAAAACATGCAAAACACAAAAATATATGACTCAGGTGAAGAAAAGTGGCAAAAAAAGAGGAAACATGTTTTTTAAAAATGTCATAGGATAGTGTGTCGTGCAAAAACTTAAAAAATCAAAAATGAAAAAAACGTGAAAACAGGCAAAAAACATGCAAAACACTAAAATATATGACTGAGATGAAGAAAGGAAAAAAAATATTTTAGTATTTCGTCCAAAATTTTATAAAACATGTCATAGTATAGTATGTCCTCCAAAAAAGTCAAAAAATTAATAATATGAAAAAAACTAGAAAACAGGCAAAAAAACATGCAAAACACAAAAATATATGAATGAGGTGAAGAAAAGAGAAAAAAGTGGAAAAGAAAACAATTTCAAAATTTTGACCAAAATTTGACCAAAATCGTCATAGTATAGCATGTCGTCGAAAAATCATAAAAGATGCGAAACGCTAAAATATATGACTGAGGTGAAGAAAAGCGGAAAAAAATCATTTTAGTATTCACGTCATAGTATAGTATGTAGTCCAAAATTTAAAAAATGTGAAAACAGTTAGGAAACATGCAAAACACAAAAATATATGAATGAGGTGAAGAAAAGTGAAAAAAAGAGGAAAAAAAAAATATTTCAACCAAAATTTCACCAAAAAAATCATAGTATAGTATTTCGTCCAAAAACGTAAAAAAGTCAAAAATGAAAAAAACGTGAAAACTGGCAAAAAAAACATGCAAAACACTAAAATATAGGACTGAGATGAAGAAAAGAAAAAATACATATATTTTAGTATTTCGTCCAAAATTTGACCAAAATGTCATAGTATAGTATGTCCTCCAAAAAAGTGAAAAAATGTATAATATGAAAAAAACGTGAAAACAGGGATAAAAATATGAAAAACGCTAAAATATACGACTGAGGTGAAGAAAAGTGAAAAAAGTGGAAAAGAAAAAAATTCGGAATTTTGACCAAAATTTGACTAAAATTTAAATAGTATAGCATGTCGTCGAAAAATGACAAAAAGTAAAAAAATGAAAAATACGTGAAAACAGGCAAAAAAACATGCAAAACACAAAAATATATGAATGAGGTGAAGAAAAGTGAAAAAAAGAGGAAAAATGTTTTGATTGTATTTTGTCCAAATTTAGAGCAAAAATGTCATTGTATAGTATGTTGTCGAAAAACATAGAAAGTCAAAAAATGAAAAAAACGTGAAAACATGCAAAAAACATGCAAAACACAAAAATATAGGACTGAGATGAAGAAAAGAAAAAATACATATATTTTAGTATTTCGTCCAAAATTTTACCAAAAATGTAAAAAAAGGAAAAAAACGTGAAAACTGGCAAAAAACATGCAAAACACTAAAATATATGACTGATAAAGAAAAGTGAAAAAAGTGGAAAAGAAAACAATTTCACAATTTTGACCAAAATTTCACCAAAAATGTCATAGTATAGTATGTCCTCCAAAAAAGTCAAAGAATTAAAGATATGAAAAAAGCGTGAAAACAGGCATAAAAACATGAAAAACGCTAAAATATATGACTGATAAAGACAAGTGAAAAAAGTGGAAAAGAAAACAATTTCACAATTTTGACCAAAATTTGACCAAAAAATCGTCATAGTATAGTATGTCCTAAAAAAAATGACAAAAAGTAAAAAAAAATACATGAAAACAGGCAAAAAACATGCAAAACACAAAATTATATGAATAAGGTGAAGAAAAGTGAAAAAAAGAGGAAAAATGTTTTGATTGTATTTTGTCCTAATTTTGAGCAAAAATGTCATTGTATAGTATGTCGTCGAAAAACATAGAAAGTCAAAAAATGAAAAAAACGTAAAAACATGCAAAAAACATGCAAAACACAAAAATATATGAATGAGGTGAAGAAAAGTGAAAAAAGAGGGAAAAAAAATATATTTCAACCAAAATTTCACCAAAAAAGTCATAGTAAAGTATTTTGTCCAAAAACGTAAAAAAGCCAAAAATGAAAAAAACGTGAAAACTGGCAAAAAAAACATGCAAAACACTAAAATATATGAATGAGGTGAAGAAAAGTGAAAAAATATATATATTTTAGTATTTCGTCCAAAATTTTACCAAAAATGTCATAGTATAGTATGTCCTCCAAAAAAGTCAAAAAATAAAAAATATGAAAAAAACGTGAAAACAGGCATAAAAACATGAAAAACGCTAAAATATATGACTGATAAAGAAGAGTGAAAAAAGTGGAAAAGAAAACAATTTCACAATTTTGACCAAAATTTGACCAAAAATCGTCATAGTATAGTATGTCGTAAAAAAATGACAAAAAGTCAAAAAATGAAAAATACGTGAAAAAAGGGAAAAAAAACATGCAAAACACAAAAATATATGAATGAGGTGAAGAAAAGTGAAAAAAGAGGAAAAATGTTTTGATTGTATTTTGTCCAAATTTTGAGCAAAAATGTCATTGTATAGTATGTCGTCGAAAAACATAGAAAGTCAAAAAATGAAAAAAACGTGAAAACAGGCAAAAAACATGCAAAACACAAAAATATATGAATGAGGTGAAGAAAAGTGAAAAAAGTGGAAAAGAAAACAATTTCAAAATTTTGACCAAAATTTGACCAAAATCGTCATGACATAGCATGTCGTCGAAAAATTACAAAAGCGTGAAAACACGCATAAAAGATGCGAAACGCTAAAATATATGACTGAGGTGAAGAAAAGTGGAAAAAAAAAATGTTAGTATTTCATCCAAAATTTGACCAAACACGTCATAGTATAGTATGTAGTCCAAAACTGTCAAAAATGTCAAAAAAATTTAAAAATGTGAAAACAGGCAGGAAAACATGCAAAACACTAAAATATATGAATGAGGTGAAGAAAAGTGAAAAAAGAGGAAAAAAAAAATATTTCAACCAAAATTTCACCAAAAAAGTCATAGTATAGTATTTCGTCCAAAAACGTAAAAAGTCAAAAATGAAAAAAACGTGAGAACTGGCAAAAAGAACATGCAAAACACTAAAATATATGACTGAGATGAAGAAAAGAAAAAATATATATATTTTAGTATTTCGTCCAAAATGTTACCAAAAATGTCATAGTATAGTATGTCCTCCAAAAAAGTCAAAAAATTAAAAATATGAAAAAAACGTGAAAACAGGCATAAAAACATGAAAAATGTTAAAATATATGACTGATAAAGAAGGGTGAAAAAAGTGGAAAAGGAAACAATTTCACAATTTTGACCAAAAATGTGACCAAAAAGCGTCATAGTATAGTATGTCGTAAAAAAATGACAAAAAGTAAAAAAATGAAAAATACATGAAAACAGGCAAAAAAACATGCAAAACACAAAAATATATGAATGAGGTGAAGAAAAGTGAAAAAAGAGGAAAAATGTTTTTATTGTATTTTGTCCAAATTTTGAGCAAAAATGTCATTGTATAGTATGTCGTCGAAAAACATAGAAAGTAAAGAAATGAAAAAAACGTGAAAACAGGCAAAAAACATGCAAAACACAAAAGTATATGACATTTTTAAAGATTTTCAAACATTTAAAACATTTATAATTTTTTTTTCAATTTTAAAACATTAAACAAAAAATTTAATTAAAACATTTGATTCTTTTAAAAATATTTTAAAACATTAAATTTTTTAAAAACATTTAAAAAGATTTAAAGATAATTAAAACATTTAAAAACATTTTTTTATGTTTTAAATGTTTTTAATTGTTTATTGTTTAATTTCTAAAAACATTTACCATAATAATAATAATAATAATAATAATAATAATAATAATAATAATAATAATAATAATAATAATAATAATAATAATAATAATAATAATAAATAACATTTAAAATGTTAAAAATCTTAAATTAAAAAAAAAATGGAAACATGCATAAAAACATTAAATTACAGTAAGACTGCTTACAGTTCATTTTACTGAAGTCTATGGATCTAGTCATGGAACAAAATTGACTTAGGCTACTTCAACCTCAAGTTTACACAGTGCAGTGAAGCTCCAATCAGGAGCTTTGTTTTGCAATATAAACAAATATTAATTAATGAAAATGTTGTTGTTCAAACGCAAACAGAATATAATGAAAACATTACGTTACAAAGTTAAAAGTTAAATTACATCTATGATGAGGCAGATTATGTCAAGATACACTGAATAGATCAAGATATTCTTCTCAGTAATACTAATTATTTATTACTAAATAAGTAGTACCAAAGCAAACAATTTCATTTTTTCACAGATTTTTTTTATTTGTCAAACTGAAAGAGCTTTTGTTTACAGCATCAACATCTTTTTTGACTGTACACTGTTACTCACTTCCCTCTGCAGGCCTAACCAGCATTCTAATAGGTACATTTTCTAGACAGTGATAGACACTCACACAGAGAAGGTAAGAAATTATATGTGAGCAGTGGACGCAAAAATACAAAGAAAGATGCAATGGGATTCCACTTTGCGCCTGTTTTTAACCTGTGAGATGAAGTTTTACAATGCACAAGAAAGTCGATGGCGAGAACATATGAAAGGCTTTTATGATATGCAAGAACATAACATGTCGGTGGACATCTTTGTTATACTGTACTGATCAAACTCATACATCATGCAAAATCCCTCAAAGCTTTGTGGCCAGCCTGATCTGGGATAAGTGCTCACAGGAGACTCAGCAGATGCCGACTGAAGAATCAAAATCAAGTATGTTCAAGAAAAAATAATCTGTGAGATAAATCTGTTTATGCTTATTCTGTGTCCACGAACCCCTAAAGAACAGTCACTGATTTACAGAACAGTCACTGACTGACACCAAGAACAGTTTTTACATATTGGTAATGTACAGCAAATATTTCAGTGCAACTTACATTGTAGTACAGACTGAGTTTGGAAACGAAACAAGTACAAGATATGCCGATGTTTAGACACATCAGGTCCTTGATAGTATTCCACATTGTATTTTACCAAAACCAGAAAGCAAATGGCTATACTCACTTTCTGTAATCAATTCAAAACTTGTGTTTTGTTTTCTGACTTTATACGCTTACTTGTAAAGAACAACAACAACCAGGTTCATGGCATGACAGCTGGGAATGCCCTGGCTCACAATACGAGTATGTGCCAACATATTTGGATGGTGACATGTTTCTTGATGTTTCCACACCGTGCTTCATCGGTTAGGATCGAAAATGTTCGATCCCAATATGTTTCTATTCATTAAATGTAATGTAAATGTAAAAGTGTGGCACACTTGTAGTTCCAATCTATTTAGGCAACCAAATTTGAAAATACCAATGCAATAAAGTAAACGTTTTTTTTTTTTTCCTGTAAATGCCTTACTTTTCCTTTCAGATGGGGCAGCAATTCGTTTCCTACAGTATGGAATGATTGGCCAGCTATTGAAAGCTGACAAGTCAATGAGTAAGTGAAACACAATGCATAAAAGTTGTCATGGTTCCTTTCACCTCCTATTGTAGCTCTTGAAAGCTTTGGGGAAACTAGTGAAGCGTGAAAATCAGCAGACTAATAATCCAGGTCTATTTGAAGGCCATGTACAATAGGCTATAATGCCTGTAACTGCTTTGCTGCATTACTGTTCATTTACTGCAGGGTGCAGCCAACAGCAGAATCCATATAGAAAACTACATTAAAATACTGTTTTGACATACTTAACAGCATGTTCATCCCCAATGAGCTTAATATGTCTAAGAACGTATGGCGCCCTGAAGCCATGTGACTATGCAACAGGCTGATGTGATGTTATGTGAAAATACCTGTAAGTCATTCCACAATTCATGAGCATATCATTTTAATCTAATATGGTAATAATAATTAAACCGACACAATAGAGTCACAGCTACACATTTGTAGTTTTTTTTTTACACCATAGTCATTTTAGGTTTAACCCTGAAATGAATACATTAATGAACTTGACATTTATCGTGTTAAATGATAAAACGAAATCAAGCATTCCTTTCAATAATTTAATTTTCAATATACAGTTATGATTTAAATAACTGATCGCACTTATTTGACACCAGATAAAAAAATCTTAAATAGATGGCCAGGGATTTGACAGGTGTGGGATACTATGAATGACATCTATCCTGAGCTTTTGAATTGATTCAACTTAGATCTCCAAGACAACACTAAGACACTTAAAACAAATGTGTATGCATCTGACATCTAGGCCAACTGAATCTATATAAAGACTAACTTAAAACAAGCACAAACCGGGATTCCAAGTAAAGAAAAAGCATAGCGATAATCACATAGATACGAACAAAAAAAA
This sequence comes from Colistium nudipinnis, assembly GCA_016785305.1. Lineage (NCBI taxonomy): Eukaryota > Metazoa > Chordata > Actinopteri > Pleuronectiformes > Rhombosoleidae > Colistium > Colistium nudipinnis. The sequence continues at coordinate 6,904 of JAFBJU010002263.1, forward strand.
AAGAAAAACTTCCTTATGAGAGCATTAAGACTTGAGACAGTCTAGTAGCCTTAGTGTCAGTGCTGCAGTTCTACATTTAACTGCAGTGCTTGTGTATTCTCATATAGCAGACATATTCTGTAAGCTTTTGCAGTGTGTGTTAATGTTTCAGAAATATTTAGAAATGCAGATAAAAAATAGATCCCTAAACCAAAGCCATTTGCTCTCAGGGCAAGAGAGGTCTTAAATGATTTGTCATAATATACATTTATAATTCACGCACCATGCAGTTACTTCTCTCTTTTACATATAATACAGGATCATTAGTAGTGTTTTGATTGATGTAATAATACCGATGTCCATTAGGGTTGGAGCATGGCTTCAGGATGGGTCGAAATCCGGGTAAAATATATTTGAGAATGTAATAAAGGGTGGTCTCTACATTGTATTTTAAACAGGTTAATTATGCTATGAAGTTGGTTACATCCTTGTTAAAAAGTGACACTGTACAATAGCTTCCATGGCAACAAGTTCAAACCACAGTGAAACCCCCTTTTCTGACTCCACTCCCTGACCCCAATCCTCCCATATATATTACATAAGTTAATTCCACCACAGGATGGTAGATCTTCCAAACGCAAGGACAAAGATCACACTTTAAAATGGAAAATAAAAAGACATAAGTGGATATGAGTCAGGTTCTAAATTATTGTACAAAAGAACAAAGCAACCCACCACAACCAAACACTTATTCTTGAAAAATTCATTGGAAATTGATTTCTTTTTACAGGTTGCACAGTTTATCTTTAAAATACTGGGTGAGATACTCCAGTATGGCAAGGGGAGAGGGAACAATGGGCGAGAAAGATGGAGGAAAGGTTTTCACTCCTCCTCGGTGCATCCAAGTATTTCCACACGTAAAGTGATCCTGCCATACCATGACCAGGGAAGGATCCGGATGAGCCGAGCGTAGATGGGTGGGTCGATCACATTCTTTCTGTGTGTGTCGTTGTCAAAGTTCCCCTGGAATACCTGTTAAAACAAAGCACCAGGCGGGTTTATGTATAAGTCACTGATTTTTTTTCACACAACAAAAACTGGAACGACTTGCATGGGTTGGCTGCAAAAACAACCCCACAGGAAACCGTATTAATCAGGCAATTAGTTCCTTTTACTAGGAGGCAGGTGCAGAATATGGGGGGGGGGGGGGGGGGGGGGGGAAAAGGTTGGGGGGAGGAGGAGGGGAACAGGCTTGAACAGGTTAGGAGCTTCAGCTAATCAGTCTCTGAACTCAACCCTATTCTTGGTGCTGTTGTTTTATGCACCACTCGTGTGAGCACATTCCCCCCGTAGAAAAATGCTGCATTGTTGGAGCTGCACAGCTGTAAGTCCCACCTTCACGATTAGGGACAGAAATCTACTGCTGTTTTCTCTTCCTCGCTGAGTGCCGTTATTAACACGCACCCTTTGTTTGTTGGTTTTGTTTTGTTTTAATGTTGTCATTGATTTTCTGGACGTTTTTTGCATTGGCAACTAAAGAAAGGCGGCAGGGGAGACCACAAAATGTGTTGGTGTGGCGCCAATTACCACAATTTTGGCCTCTGTAAAACATTTTGTGCTTCAGACTAATATGTGTTCTGGACTAAAACCCCTACATTTGTTATCAGTAGCCACTGCCACATCTTTCAATGAAAAGCAGTCAATTTAATTGCATTTACTTTGTGCTATTCCATTTCATTTGTTAAGAGATATGTTTTTTTTTTAATATAAATTCAGTGGCATTTAAGAGTCATTAAATGTAACTTGAAACACCAGTTCAAGGACTAAGCAGCTGCCTCATGCAAACAGATCTGATATTTATGCTGGACATGTGCTTTGTTGTTGATTATTAGAAGCGTCATGCTTGTGTGAGCTTAATAGACAGTTGAATTGAGTATATTGCGAAGAAATGTATCTGCAGGGACTGCTTCATGGAAGGATATGATCATTTTGTTTAAGCAGACATGATTATGCCTGTGTAATTGGGATATAATGAGATCCACTGTTGTGTGGAAGAAAAAAATTAGCAGGCCTATCTATCACGGGTCAATCTTTTTTTTTTTTTTTGTTTTAAACTACTTCCCTATTTAATAATTATAAATCTTGGTTCTGGTAGAAAGTAAAAGCATCTTGAGGGCTTAATTATATCACTTGTTACAACAATGGCAATGCTCCAAAAATGATATATATACTGTATATACGGGTTTATTGGAGCTGGGTATGACTACCGGATCGCCTCTTCGCTGCTGTCTGCCTGTTTTTCATTCTGCCAGTTTTTTGACAAATGCTTTTTATTGCTTTTGAGTTACTCTAACTAATGATCAAAGTTGAAATCATGTGACAGGTGACCACTTTCTGCAATGCAAAATGCCAAATTGTGCTGGCCACCGTTTCATCCTACATTCTTTTTCAGAATTGTCCTGCAATCTCGTCTGTTCCACTCTCTCTATACTGTAGCATTGAGCTTAGACTGTGGTTAGACAAGGTTCCATCTGCGTACAAGAACACAGCCCATCACATGGCTCTGTGTCCTCTGTGTCACCTCTCCCGCTGTATGCCCTGCGTTACTTGCTGTCCATCCGTCCACTTACTTCACTTATCCATGGATGGATCAAAGTAGGCAATCAAAGCAGTCCAGAAGTCCCCCTCCAATGCATTGTTTTTTCAGCTCCTCCTGGGAGATCCTGAGGCGTTCTACACAACGGCATGCCACCAGTTGGACGTGCCTTAAAGCTCTCCAACGGAAGGCTGCCAGGACACTTACAGAGTTTACCCCTAAAAATACAACAGTTATCCTCCAAATTCTGATTCTAACCCCTGGAAAACAAGCAGGTGCCAAACATCACAAGTTGATCGGAACAGGTGCAACAGGGGAATAAAAAAAAAAAAAAAAGCTCTGCTTAATAAAAAGGTTCTCGACTGACAACATGACAGCAATCAATGTGCTTTTTGTCTCTTTATCGAAAAGCACAGTTCGTCTGCACTCAATTGTAAAGAACAACGTCAAAGAATGCCAATACAGGAAGCGCCAATTCAGGTAAGCTGAATATCCATTTGTTTTGGCCTTTATCTGCTTTAAACAATATATAGTCCACAGGCACTGTGGACACCTCCACTCAAGAGGTGTATTGCAAGGCAGGGCAACAATGTCCATTGGAACATGTCCCCAGAGTGTTCAGGCTCTGCTACGTGCTCAGAGGACATGTTTGTTGGGCTCAGTAGTTCCGCAAATTGCTTATTTAGCCAACCGATGATATACCGAGCCAAGAATAAAACAATTAACCAATATTCAAAACACAGGCGCAGATGGCACAGTTCTCTGCGTGTCTTCACTCTGACACAGGAGCCACAGTTCTGCTCTAAACTATTGATTTTCTAGGCAGGTTGAGTCATGTGTACGCTCTCCTGTGGCATGCCTCATATACCTATGGAGATACACCAGTCCATTCTCAGCCATACTCCATTATTTAACACTGTGCAAGTTCAGGGGAGCAGGTCCCTCAGATCTTTTTGCTCTTTGCCCTGTTGTTGCCTTAGCCTTCTTTGGTTATACATAGCAATGATCACTTCCTATAAGAGGCTGAGGCTGGTGTGTTTTCCAGTTATTTCATAGTTTTTATAATCTTGTGCTTCATTAAACCCCACAGCCCATACTCTCTAAGACTGTAGACAAAGAAGATATGACTATTAACGGTTCAACTTATTATGTCTGTATTCAAAGCTATCTAACATTCAGTTAAACTGACCTGGAGGGAGTTAAAGGCTGTAATGGCTAATTAACCCTGTGTCATCGCTGTGGAACACTATTAAACATAAATCAATTATTTTTGTGCTTGATTGACCCCATCGCTGTGCAAATATTGACACCAAGGCAAGAGCAGCGGTGCAGCGGTAGTCAATGTAGTGACCCAGGTGGGGAGGCCGTGCACAAATGGGAATGCAGCCAAGTCAGCGTGTATAATTATGGAATGTATCCCAGTTGAATTCTTTTATAACAATGGACGATGTTGTTGCTTGTTAGGTTGAAGGGGAGTACACAAGTATTTGGGATTTCTGTGTAAAGAAATAGCAAAGGAGGCAATAGGTTTTGTAGAGAGAGATACTGTGGTGCGTGTGTCACTGTGCCCCACTTTGACAACATCTGTATTCTGACACAGCCTCTCCTCTCAATCTAGACGTAACTGCCTGCAGCCTCTGCCACACAGGAGCTGGAGGGGGAGCTGAGAAGAATACTTACATGCCTCTACCACTGTGCCTGAACCAGACACAAATACATAAAGACGCACATACGCACACACACACACGCACACACACACACACACACACACAGCCCTCAAGTATGCCCCTGCCAACTGAAGCATTGTGGTGTGTCAGGAGGACCCTCGGGAGTCCAACAGCCAAATGTGTCCTCTAGCATTAATGGCTAGTCCAGCTGACTGAATGGGAAAAACACCTTGAAGAATCATACATCTGAACAGCCCCCTTGGCTCCACCACGGACAAACTGAGAGACGTTTCAGAAGACTTGAACATTCCCGCCTTCTCATATAGAACGCACACACACACAAACTCAGATGACCAGTTATCTTGTCTATCCTGCCTTGATTTATACGTAAATATGTACCGTATATACATGTTAATATAAATGGCTTTTACGAATCCTGCAGAGAATGGGCTGTAGTGCAAATCAAGAATGGTGGAAAATTATCCGCCAAAGGATTTTAAACTGTTGAAAACCTCTTTAAAGGGTTTAATCTTGCACTTTTATTCTCTCGTGTCATTTTCAGAAGTTAGTTGTTAGTTTAGAGTTGTGAGAGTTTAGTAATCCTGTGTGCTTGATTAATCTTGTATGATGAGTGTTCTTACCCACAGAAAAAGAAAAAATACAACCCTGATGACGTTCACTCTGTGTAAGACTACATTACAAGCACTCATATTGAAATGTATAGGCAAAACCTTTCCACAATAAAGTATTTTTTAAAAAGGATGACGTATTTCTTATGAAGTAGAGAGACATGGCATTTTGAGAGAATGCATTATAAATCTGACCATAAAATGAATGCATAATGCTGTCAACATTAAAGACCACATTCCTAAAACTTTAGTGGGACCTCCATTGATGAATTGAACAACAGACACAGAAAATAGCGGTTACACAGAATACTATATTATATAAATATTCCCTCTGTGTGCAATGTGCATGTATGAATTCTGCTACATCTCAACTATTTGAGTTTCCATCGCGACCGCATGACAAATTAATAACAGCTCGAAAGAAAAAGTAAACACTGCCTACCTTGCCACAATTATCTGAAAGACAAGCTAAAACGTGGTGCTCGCAGCGCTCCCTGATATCAGCAGGGAGGCTGCTGCAGCCTTGCACTGTCACCGTTGTCGTGGACATGTGTACTCTGTTGAAGGGCCGTAAGACAAGATTTACAGCATGGCACTGCCAAAGCCAGGGTGACAGCACATTCTTATCTGATCCCATGCCAGAGAGAGGAACTAGGATTGGCCAGGCTAGCCACAGATAGGAAAAAAAAGGTGGATAGTAGAAACTGACAGGTCCCAAAATGGACATTTTCAAATGTAAAACCAGTCATCACCAGTCTGTCTCAGGTTTCTGTCCATCCATTGTATTTTAATGTTGGAAGTTGTTTCTGTCTACTCAGACTTCCCCTTGCATTCACCGTGTCATATATAATTCAAAACCTCAGTACTCACAGTACCCATAGACATGCATTTTTGATTCCATTGTATTTTTGAAGATGCATTCGCTTTGTGTACATGACCTTAAAGATGTGTTCTCTCTGTCTTCTTAGTTAATATGTAGATAAACACGCGGCACTTTTAGACTCTTCATCACAGACCGTGGTGTGTGTAAACAACTTACCTTGTCCTTCCCTTGTTTCTCATCTTGATACACACTCCATCGTTCTCCATCGTTACTGTAGGCAACTTTGTATGAGCCGACGAACTGGACATGGCCAAAGTCTTTGGCACCCTGGGTGATGACACCTGTGACCTTGGTTGGCACAAGTAAGTCCACCTGAGACAGGCATAGGCCGCAACATAGGAGAAACAGAGAAAAAGATTAGAATGATAAATGACATTGCACAAGAAACATAACTTGTGTAAAAGTTTCAAAATGTTAGATGTGCACACATCTATTCAGTAGCATTTTCTACTGTTGTTATTATTAGAGAATGCACTGTATAAAGACAAAAAGGCACAAGAAGTCAGTTTCAATTATTCACACAATATTGAACAACAAGGCTAAATCCACAACCTCGCCTCAGCAAAACTGAAATCACACACTGCAGCAGCTTCTGAGACTCAGGCTGCAGAATTTAGGTTAATTTTTAATGTGTCTCTCAATTTGCAGCATAAGGGGGCTATGTGCAGTCAACACAAACGTGTTGCTTGAACTAACATTTTCGGCTTCAAATATTCCTACATTTTTCGAAAATTAGGATCAGGTCATTAGGATAGTACAGGGGAATTTTATCCAAGTAATACTCTACTACAATGTTAGATATGTCCGATATTTGTACAGCCATGAAAAAAAGGACAGATCATAGAAAATGCTTGCTTTTTCAACATATCTGAATGATGTCGGAGCAACACAGGACCAAGACCAGAGCGCCAGTCGTCCCTGAAAGCCCCGCAGGACCAACTCCTAATTTTTTGTTCTTAGAAGTTGCTAGGCATTCTGCATTATTGTCCATAGGCCTCTCAGATTGGCCTGGGGAACTTTCTTAAACCTATTGCCATGCAAAGTCTTCTTTGAGGTTCTTGCATATACTGCTGATTTCCAACAGCCATACAGCGTTTCAATGGAATTTAAATAATTTCAATTTCTTCTTTTTGAGCCAGACCTGCTGGCTTTGCATATGTCTTGAGGATAAATATGCTGTTGAAAGCTCTAGGTCTTTAACGTCACCTTTGGAATGGTTGGCCTCGCTTGAACTGAAATTCATATTGGAGTCAGTGACTGCAAGCTGCCCCGTCCCTAAGGCATTATTGTAAAATCGCAATGGTTGATTACTGATCAAAAAACATTGACGGATGTATCTTTAATTCCTAAAACCAAAATGTCACACATCCACGTATAAAGTGCCAATTCATAGTCAATATACGAAAAAAATGAAAGGGTGCGAGCACAGCATTTTGCTGTTGCAAGGGAAGATAGAGGGAAAATTTAGAAGGCTGGAGAGCGCAAGAGAGAAAAACAGAAGCTGGTAGATTTATTTCTCCTGCTGAATGTACACCGTATCGAGGCAGCCATACATCAAACTAATTGGCCTGGTCATAGGCCAACATATACTGTGTCACACTGATCTGACAAAACAAAATAGAGCCCTGGCTAGATTAAACAAATAGGCAAAATAACTGAAGTAATGCATGAGATATGGCTCAGTTTCATTTCTCCTCTCAGTCTTGACACATTGCTGAGCACCACAGTGCATCTGAGCAGAATGCGCCACACTTTATGACCTGCAATATGTTTAAAAACCCTAAAACAATTATTCTTTTTTTTTCTGGGCTGTGATGTGGATGAGCTCGGCCAGGGTTTTCATTCCTCATAAGGTCTCAACAGTACTTAAGATCTCCTCTTGCCACACACCTACTATAAGATTGAGGATGGTTCCCTGGGTACTAGAGGGGCTTTCTTAAATGCACACCCCCCTCTGTGTTCGCAGACCTAAGCCCTGGCACACATGTAGACAAAGAAATGCCTCGGAGAACTCAACACACGCGTGTGGCTTCTCTTTAAGGCATCCAAGTGGACAAACTCTCAGTTTTCCGATTGTGAGATGTTAAGCCAGGGAAAATAGGACAAAAGGCATTGAAGTTCACGCGCAGACATAATTCAACACTTTGAATTGTCTAGTAACAGGTATGCAATTGTGTAGGATCTGCACACAAAAGGCATACACGCATTTGTTGTGAATACACTATTCGCAATGTTTCGACTTCAAACGGAAGCTTCAACTGCTTCTCCTTTTCTGCCCCTTTCTCAATGCAGATTTGGCTGTGATGAACATAAATACCTGTAAAGAAGCAGCTCTTTTTTAATGTCAATAAGACCACAATGGACACCCATTTTAAATGGCCAGAAGCGCTTAAAATGGCACAGACAGCTTGGTTGATTGAGTGGGTTATGATACGTTGCATAGTGGGGCTTTGATTATGTTCGAGCTGCAGAAAGTAGAAGCAATCTCATTCTAGCCAAGCAGTCAAGTCTGCCACCAAAACAAAGGCCCTCTTGAAGGACCTGTAATTCCTGTCACAGGTAGCGGTCAAAAAATACGACCGCCCCCTAGCAACATCAGCTCAACACTTTGATGGCCCAAACTGAATTAGGGAGAGAGACACGCTTGTTAAAACAGGGCCTCTCCTTCAGCCCCCCACCTTCTTTTTACCATCACACTCCCAACTCCATTCTGTCCTACGTGAGCTCCTATCGCAGACAAGCGAGGCAGAGTGCGAAGTCTTTGCGGCAATCTCCGAACGCTTGTGGCATAGATGTTCCAAAGAAATAGATCCATTTTAGAATTGGGCCTGCTTTGTCTGAGACAAAGGACATGTTGATTCATTGAAGCTAATTTCAGCTTCCATTTTTCCAAACAAGAAAGCTGCACATTGCAACGGGGACATTTACCTATCTGTGCTTCATTGTCACTGTATTTGTGTCTTTATGTGCAAAGGCGCAAAGGCACTACTTCTAGACACAACACCCCCCTCCCCAAAACACAAAAGGTAGCATGCAATTCCTATTTCCATATTTAAAGTAGTATTGCCATTGCATAATAAGGAGATTAAGGATATGGATATGTTTCATAAGGAGCCAAATTCCATTCTGCACATACCATCCTGCTGATATTCCAGCTCCACCTGTGCTAATTTCACTGTATCTATTTAAGACTAATTTAATCTTCACAGCCTGCATACGTGTTTGTGTGACAATACACTTTCTCCTCCGAAGTCACAGTGCATAGTTTAGAATTGTGTGAACACAAGGCACACGGGGTATACACGAGGAAAGCTCTATGGCTCATCAACGCCACAGCAGGACAACTATCATTAAAGCTTAAAGCTGGTGGAAGAGCTTGCACAGCACCCCGTTTCACTGCTTTTGTCTCTTCGGGAAGTACTGAAAACCTATGGTATGTCATTTCCTCTATCATACATTAAAACACTACAGTATGGTATAAATCTTCCACTTTGTGGACTTTGTCAATTTGTCAACATGCAATAAAATGTACATCACTATCTCCGCATGAAGTTAAATGTGAAAAAGCAAAGTCTGGCTCAGGCTCCCAAGAAGAGGACGTGTCGATATTAGGTTTGAAAACGGATGAGCATACATAAGAGAGCCTTAAAGTCAAGATACTGTATTTGTGGAAGTCAAATTCTTATTCAACATAGAACCAGCCATTTGCTATGTTCACCTGTGAGATTCATCAATAGGGATGACAGCAGAGGAAAACCCGAGTGAATGTTTCCGATGCTATCCCGGTTTTGGGCTTTAGCTGAAAAGACCTGACTTTTAAGCCATGTTCAGACCTGATATTACCATCCGCCCCCTGAGGGATCTGATCACGAATGGTTCCTAGAACAACCATTAAAATGCATCACGAGTGTGTCTCCTGTGACCACTTGAGATAGGATCTCTACTTCCCCGCTCTGTATGCAAATACACTTTCTATTCACTAAGACAAAATGTTATTTTTAGCTAGTCTGTCTATACAGATGTAACCGTTGTCAATGTGTTGTGTTGTGCGTGTGGACGTCTGTGTCTTTGTGCGTCTGCAGGAGCGACGCGGTAAAGAGAGAAGGAAAGAAGAGTTGGGCAGGGCTGAGTAAATCAATAAACTGCAGCTCTACCATGGAATAAGAGGGCATGATTATAAAAAGGGGGCCGCGCGTTGATCAGTGCCGAAATTGTGAAGGTGTTCACCATAAAATCAACACATCATGTATAAATGCAAGTGTGCGTAAGTGCAAGGCCATCAGAGGATGACAGCTGAGTTGGTGCTCGTGGCAATTCCTTTGCCTCCACACATGTAAGAGGATGTAGCCAGATGCATTAACACCTGTAGTTAACGCTGTCCCACTTGTGATCACATTTCTGAGGAGGACACCAGGTGTGAAATTTCAATGGACTTTTTATTTAAGATATGGTATCTGCTTGCAATCTTATTTTTTTTTGCCACATGGCAAGCACCATTCTGTGCTGCTGCGACCCTACCATCTCCAAGCAAACCCACAATGACTTTAAAAAACCAACAACGGAGAGATGAGGCTGAAGGCAGCCCATTTCCAGACAAATGGCTGACAGAGTGCAACACTTCTCCTCTGAGTGCAAAGAAAAGCCTCTGTGTGTCCTGACACTTTCTGGGTATAAAAAAATGGGCCATTCCACACGCAGGCAGTCCAGCTGAGCCAATTCTATAGGATCAACCAGGGTTCTGACTCTCACTGAGCTTTGGCACATGTATCTGTCTTACCACCATAAAATACAAAAATAGAAATATATGCGAGATTATTTTGCTCGTTTTGTTCATGACTGTAGCACACAGTTTGAAGCCATTTCATGAATTCAGTCTGTTGGACAAAAAAAACCCCAATTAGAATGACAAAATCTTTGGTCTGATTATAAATTGCTGAAGGCCAAAATGTCAAAAAGGGAAACGTAACTTCTAACTTCTAGCCTGTTCATGGCTAAATTCAAATATTTAGAGACAGCACACCTTTTCATCTTTTAGTAGTCTGAAACAAGAGTTTCTGCACAAGTGAGCCAATTGCGAATCTGACAATAATCTTTTTTTTAGAGTGAATTTTTACAAATGTATCCATGGATGATTTCAGCATGGTGATAAACAATAAATAATACAAATTAAAAAGAATTGTGATTCAAATAATACATAGGATTATGACAGCACCATGAGTTGTTAGCTTGAAATTCCTTGTGTTATACATTCATTACATGAAAGAAGCAGATTCCCTGTCTGGAAAAGAATATCTTAATTTTAGGATGGAAAATCACTCAATGCCACCACAGATTACACATTTAATGTATTCAATTCAACTAAAGACAACCTATACCATCATGCCGTATTCTCACCCTTCATCAACACACACACAAACACACGCATGCATGCCCACAGGCACAAACAACAACAAATATTTATTTTTGTGTTCAGTTTTTTTTGGCCAGCAAGCAGGGCTCTATGACACATTGAAGCCATACTTAGCATATCTCCTCTCCTAACACTATAATATAATATACAAAAAAAGTGGAGCTCATTAGCATCAGTGGATTCCAGAATTTGCAGGAGCTCTGCTTATTTACATTTCATAAGAGTGATGACACGGAGAAGATGATGATTGATATTGAGCTGAGGATGACCGCCAAAACCTGCCACTGCAGGCACCATTTTACACGGGTATTTTACAAAGTTTTGTTAGAAACAACTGGGATTCAGAGTCTACAGTTACTGGTGAATGAGGTCGAACAGAACATTTCCTATTTATTTTATGTTATAGTGAAAAGGACGGTGTAAAGTTAAAGTTGGCAAACTGCTTCAGCAGGTGTGTAATATAAACGTTTATGCAGACCTTTAAGTGCATACTGGGATTTGACCTAACCTGAATTGTTTGGTTAGGTATGTTCTCAGTGCCTTCACAGAAAAGAATGCTGGAAAGATTTGAAACCTAATTACAAAAAATGTTAGTTTTCTTCTTTTTTTTTTTATCACACACACACACACACACACCGCTGCTCTTCCCTACTCTCACACTGCCGAGTGTGTCTCTGGGGTTTCCACACGCTGTGGTAGGATCTCAGCAGGTGTGAATGCCTGCTGAGCATTCACACAGTGAAAGAAAGGTGTGCAGGAGGTCTGCAGTGTGACTCCGTTGCCTGGGAGCACCAAGAATAATAATAATTAAAAAAAAAATGTCACAGATAGCAAACATCGGACTGCGTTATACTGCCCGGTGCGGCGCTGGACAACTTCCGGCATCAATGTAAACATTTTCTCCTTTGTTTGAAGTATGACTCGTGCGCAGCATTTTGATTCAGCTAAATGTGACGCTCGGGTGAAAGAAACGTTCATGTGGGATGAACTGTCCCGACACGAGGACAGAAGTCTTTGGCTGCGAGCAAGAAGCCTTGTTTTGGCAGTGCATTACAAGAGTCAACTGGCTGGCTAGTCAAGGCACATCTTACAGCCAAAAGGTATACATAGGAGAGAAGCCCTGTGTGGTGACTGATAGTGAATTGCAAAAAGGTGACAAGAGCAAGAGATTTGTAAACTGCTTTTCACGCAGTGAACATGGCTACGCATTAAACATCCTCCGCTGCTCCTCCGCACGCTGGTCCTCATACCAGCACACTTGCATGAAACAATTTTCGATGTAACTGAAATTCAATTTCCTGTTTTTCATCTTCACAGTATGCATATTATGCTTAGACACATTATAAATAAAACCTATGTATGACATGTGGAGTATAAATCTAAAAAAAAAAAGGCTCACAGTTCAATCCTTTTTATCCATGCTAGTGGTATGGCCACAGGGCATGGTTGCACAAAACGGGTCGTAAAACAGATACTGTATATACAGTGCCTCAAGGATGAAATCTACGGATTTTGGAAATCATTCTTATTTTTGTCTGGCTGCAAGTCAGTATATACATTTTTCCAGTGAAACATCTTAATATCTACTAGATGGTTAAACATTTCTGGACATTCGCGGCCCTGGCAGAATTATCTAAGTACCATTTCATTTCTATTTAGTACTCCCAAAACAGAGGCACCACTTCATCATCCCAGTGTGTTGAAGCACAGACATTTCTGTCTGGAACTCTAATAGGTCACTCAAAGCAGAAGAGATGGGGGTCTCAGTTCAGCATGTCAAGCAATGTCAAAGTGGTTGCAGGCACAAGGGAGGGAATTGGCCATGGCAAAAAGGAACAAGAAGGAAACCGAGCACGGTGGTCCGGATCATTTAGAGCTATTACAGCAGGAAGCGGCATCTGCAGAACCATCAAGTTGCATACCGTGTCATTGGGAGTGAAGTGAGGAATTCATATCCATGTGTGTAGAAAATGGCCTTGATGCTGCACATGTAGGGGACATGGGGGATTTCACTCTCAGTGTAATTTTCACTGTGACTAGACATATGACAGACACTTGGTGATCTAATCTCAAGTAGTCTGCCTCTATAGTGGTATCTGCCCTGGAATCAACTCGGCAATCTCTGCTCATGGGGGGAAACGGCTTACTCTATATTAATTTATTGTTGAAATACGAAGCAAGTGCTGTTTAATGAGGTTAAGTCTGCTATTCCAACTGTGGTAATGATTATTTTAGAGGTCCTTAGAAATAGGTGAATTAAAAATAAAGTCTTCCGGCAGCTGCACTACACTGCACTGCACATCATACCGCATTCCTCTCTCCTTCGCCTCACATGGTATATAAACTATTCTCACACATGTGCGCGCACACAAACCCTCTACCCAAAAACAGTGTGATTTTGCAGGCAACAAAAAAAGCCAACTTTGAAATAATGGCATGCACCTAATAGTTAAGCACCCAAGACGACATTCAACATGAAATGAATAAAGATACTTGGCTAACTTTGGACGCTGGATTGTGAATTATCCATAATGTAGAGTGTAGCGATGCTGCTCAAGCGCAGTCCATACTCTCCCAGGCGCGTAACAACACAAGATGCCCGACTTAAACATATGGAAGCGAGGTGGGAATAGCCCGCTTGTCAAGAGACACTGTGGAATCACGAGATACACATGCAGAACACAGTGAACCCAATCTCTGCTGCACTGATTTAAGCTCTGGCATCTTCAATCCTGACAATTCCTGCAGATCCCACGATTACGGCTGGCAATGCTGTAGACTCATGAATCACTCGCCCCAGGATAAAACAGATAAATGCACCCCGTGTTAGCTGAGAGAGAGAGAGACAGAGACAGACGTGGGGAGGTGAGGACCGGGATGTGGTGCTGAGGGATAAGATGGCTGCCTTGGATAATGAAAACAATGGCATCATTACACAGTTTCCAGGCAGGCCTGTACATTTAAGGATATAGTTGGAGGGATTGGACAGTAAAACCCACCCGACTGAATCAGGAAAGCAGATGGATTTACCATCCCTCCGTTACTTCATTTGGCAGTTAATTGAATCTGCATACTAGCTTCGGGGGAAATTGAATAAAATAGAGCGAAGAAAGAGCCGTATTGGACGGGATTGAAATGAGGCTCTGACGATAACGCCTTAATGAAATTTACATCAGCCATGTTGTCAAATTAGAATGGACTCTTTCAAAGATTATTCCTGGATAATGTTCTCAAGATGATTGAATAGCTGCGGGAATATTCTTTTTAAAGTAACATTCTGTATTTATGTCCATTCATATCACAATATCATTTGTAATATATTTATTGAACCTTTTGATATCCTATATCATATAAGCACCGTTTGACATGCTTCATGAAATTTGCAGTCATGGTTAAATCTATTATCCTGGCTTTCAAGCTTTGTACCAGGGGTCAGTGCCATAGTTCAGAATTGGTCAGCAAAGGCATTGACCTATTTCTGATACCAGATTAAAGCATTAATGCAACTTGTGTTGTTGCGTTTGTGTTACAACAACAAGAATTATTTGTTTTAGTGTAGATGCAGCCTCACAGATTAGCCAGTGTACTATGTCAAGCCACTATTTCGTACCTATTTCAGCATCACAGCTAGGCTAAACTGTTACGGGCCTTTCACTGACTGTAGCATAGACCACCTGATGGCTTTGTACCTCGAACTTTAATTAGTTCAGCAAGAATACGTGGCTGCAGATGATCAATCTTATTGATTCAGCTTTGGGCATAGAGTAGTGGGACAAATAATAACACTGAGCAGACGGTGGAATTAAGGATGCATTTCGTGTTCTTAGAGCTTTGAGTAGTCAGATATGCAGGAACATTGCTTATTATCTATTTTTAACCAGATCAAAACGGTGGGACAGAAATACAAATGCAGGATTTACTATGAAACCCTCTGCACGCCTCCTAACAATTCATGGTTGTAAGGACATGCTTTTTCTATCAGGGGAACAAGTTTGAAGGACGCAGAAGATGGCTCACCCTTGAAATGTCCCAAAAAACGTCTCACTATCCATTTCCCCGTGGAAGTAATTTTGACAAAGTAATAGTTTATTGTCCTTGGAATCAAGGCTAGATAATTGCGATCCGAGATCATCAAAATCCCTATTAAATCCTTACATGCAACAATGCCTTTATGCTTTCAGGGGCAGCTTTTCTGTTTTTAGAAAGGACACGCTTCATCTTTGCAACGCAGACACTCAAGGAGTGATGAGAGTTTCACTGGGACAAATTAAAGGCATTCTTCTCAATGGACGGACGAAACAAACACCCAGCTAATTCTATTGATTAAAAGAAATAAGAGCTTGTTGTCGGCAGCGCGGCATTTTGGGCTTGGCAAAACTGGTGTGATGACAATACCCGTTTTGATTACAACAAATGCACGCTCATGGGCACTGAGCGGGAATCAATCTGGCATTTTGTCCTTTTGTTGTTTTTTTCCAGCCTGGACTCCTCATGGGACAATGCTCCATGTAACGTGTCAACATGCACTTAAGCTACTATTGAATAATGCATTATTTTATTCATGAATTATACAACATACAAACAAAACTTAAATATGCTAACTAGTGATATCCACTTTTCAACACAATTTACATGACTTATATGGAAGCTGATTTGTTATTTTAACTGCAAACAATCATTATGACAAGATCATGTTTTTTTTTTTCATATTTACCATATTTTTGACTTCACATAATAAATTTCATTCATAAAGAGAATGAAAGGGTTAAAGTGCTTAGATATATATGAATGGTAAAAAATATGATGTAACATGTATGCAGTTCAGTAACATCTAGTTCCCAATAGTCCCGATGTATTCTAACCAAATCTATTAAGGTTCACTTTTTTATTGTTTGATTTGACATTTGCTCTCTGAAAAATGAATTCCACTGACTTTAACACTCCTAAGTTTGACTTTTGCCTCTTTTTCTGTCTACACATTGCTGATTTCCATACATTTCAGTGCCTCACCTCTCTCTCTCACTCATTTCGGCCACTCACTTTCATCCCTGATTATGTGCTACACCGTCACATGAGCTCTGCTTTATTTTTGTAGTGATGCCAATGAGTTAAGAGGAGGGCTTTCAAACACAAACGGGTGGATGACTCTTAGTGTTTGGCTGTGACTTTGTTTAACAAATACACATGTTTGACATTCAGTCACGACACACAAAAATATACACCACACAGTTATGCAAAATTGAAAGTTTCGGAAAGTCGGAAGTCAATCTAGCCTCTGTGGATAAAACCCTGCTGCCACCACAGGGAGGCAGTAAATTACAAAATGAATGCAAACAGGCAAATCAGATTCTTAATGGGACATTTAGCCTGCAGACAATCTCCTCTGGTATATGTGAGCCATGACCATAAATGAATTATATGCTCTTGACTTTCAAGTGGAAGCCAGTGCTTTGGATGAACAATCTCTTATGGACTATCACACGTCTCTCGCCCTGGGATTCCTGGTCATCTAATGTCTCTATCAGCAGAGTTCATCCATTCCTCATCTTAGCAAGCCTGCTGGGCCTAAGTGCTTCTTCATAAGTAAGAAGAAAGTTTAAAACGCCATAACTATCAGCTGTGAAGCTCCTGCAGGACACCACTATCTTCACGCAGGTCTATCGCTCGTGCTCATTCAGGAAATGTCAGTGAGGAAGGTTATATTAAACCACGCAGCACACAGCGATGCAATCCAATCTGCTGTGCTCAAAATGCTCCGAATAAGAATGTGAACGACAATACTGTTCTGTCATACAGCTTTTTAAGAACTTCTAAATTCCACCAATAAAAACTACCCTTTGGCCCTTAAACCCTACTGACGTGATCTACTTCTACTCCTGAGGCCAAAAACATCAGTTTGAACTGCTCAAGCAAAGTTTCATCATGGCACCTTCTCCGCATGGATGCACATGGACCAGCAATTCTAACTCTAATTATGGTAAACATTAATTTTGGGGGAGCACCATTTCCTCAAGGATCAGAAACATTCTTTGAATATTGCTCCAACTAACTGTTATCACTGGCAAACTATTGGCAATGAAGGAATACATGCAGGTAAACTGGTGTTTAAAAAAAAAACCTTGGCAGGAAGCAGAGAGGTATTCCTGCCGGGGTGTTATTACAGCAGTGACTATGATAGGTCATCTTATTTATGTCTCTCTGCTCTTTGTCACTCTTGTCCTGGTCTACAGTTTCCCACTGGGCTTTCTCCTTGATCCTGTGTTCCTGCAGAGAGACACTTTTCCACCAGCGTGCATGCAGCGTCTTACCTGCCAAGTTACCACAATTTACCTCATCAGCATCTGCCTATGCAGACCTCCACTCTCACTGAAGTAATTTCCTTAATTGTAATGCGTACTCTGCTCTGCATTTGTTAGCGCTGAGCGCGTTAACGGGTTATAATCGCATTAACTCATTAACCCCATCAATTATATTTAACGTTACCTGCTGTTTATCTGTTTACTTTAAAGTCTGTCTCTCACTGGCACTGGGAGTTGAGAACCACTGTAAGTGTTACTGCACTTTTGTGCATACCACTTACGCCCTTTTACATTAGAAGTGAGCAATACATTCATTTTTAATTAATTATTGAATTTTGTGACTAATAATGCAATTAATCACGATTAATCGCAGGAAATAATGCGATTAAAACATGTCATTGTTGACTGGCAGTATCTGACATGTACACTTTAAAGTTCCTGGTATCCTGTAATTTTACCGCACTGCCTTCATCTAAATGATGCCTTTGCCCATCTAAACAGCCTGTTTTCCTTTGAGTGAAACTGAACTCAAAGGAAACCAGGCCACTCAAACAAACTGCAAATCTGTGTTCAAAAACGGTTTTGTGATATTATCTCGTTAATCTGTCAAACATATTTGCTCATGTTTGTAGAAAATTAAATGTTTTATTTAATTATACATACTGCCACTTTCAAATGATGTCTTATTATCCATTAATCGTGATGACATATAAAAGAGTTGTGTGTATAAAGTACCATGCCGTCCTTTGGTCTACTTATCTGTGAAAGCATGTTAATGATGTGTCAGCAAAAAAGAAATGTCATGTTAAAGTTGCCTTACTACATTAGCCAGAATGTGCACTAATTTACCATGTTTACCATTTGCACATGTTCTACTGTATTTCCTTCAAAGTTTTCACACAAAGGTTGTAGCTGATTCTGCATCATCAGAGGCAGAGGTGATTATTAGGCTGTCGCACACACACACCACAAATATTTATCACTTGAAGGGTAATTGGGTGTGAAAAACTTGCAGACGGAGGACAACAAATGAATCTCTAGAATGAAAGAACAAATTAACAAATTACTTTTGTGCCAGTTTTTTTTTTACATTTGCAGGCCACAAATACATTTTAAAGTTGCAAATGAAATGATGAATGATCAGTGAGTGTAAATAAACCATTCAGAGCGCCATCTCCCATTGCTTTCCAAAACAAGCCAGTTCTATGCATGAAGAACCTTTTTCCCTTTTTGCAAAAACACCATTTGAGTGTATGAATTTGTTGTGCTCCCACCTTTGTAGGTGCATATTACCATGCTGACAATTCAACCTCAAAATAATTGTGATATACTAAACCGCTGACTAAATACTGGGGTTATGCTACCTGGGATCTACACAATCAAACACATATTAAAAAGGTGAAGGTGGAGAGACACACTCACTACTAATTCCTTCGTCTAAGAATTGAACCACTATCATAGAAAATATTTATAATAATAGAAACGAGAACAGTACATTTACAGTAGCCACTTCCTGATTTCACAGTAGCCACTGTCTAGTAATTTCTATATGCTATATGGAAATGCTAATGTCCACAATAAACTCAACAGCCACTGCTAGCTGGAACACAAATTCATCATTCTCTTAAAAACACCTTAAAATATAGTTTTTTATTTTCAATTATGTACTTTTATCTCCTGAAATGCTAACATATGTACATCTTGGACATTCTGGAAACAGGTCCAGTTTATGTTTCGATTAGTTTTTAGTTTCTTTTTTTGTTTGACACAAATACATGTTGATCAAAAAGTTGTATTAAATGTTTGAGCTTTCAATTGTTATGATGAAAATATCATATAGAAAGATGATTGTAAAACAGAATGAATAGTCAGCCGGATAAAAGCATGCTTGGTGCCTATAATATTTTGGTTCAATAATTGAAAATGACAGAAGCCCATCTAAGATACATTAAAACAACTAATACACATGCACATACACACACTCACACTTTTCCATTAGGCGATGTATCCCCTGTCCACTCATATGTGTCAAGTATCCAGTTTGATATTCCTCAGCATAGCAGATTGATAGAAATACTTAATTTGTCATTAAGGCTGATTAATTCCACTAATCTTTAAGGTATAAAGTCATTTACTGATGGCAACGAAAATCAATTATTTACCATGGCAACTGGCTTAAAGATTGTACAAAGAAAACACAGGTATAAAGAAGAACCCTATATAAAAACAAACTAAAAGTTACCACTCTGCAGCAGTTTGCCTCTTGCAGAAAACAGGGTCACGGATTCCCCTTCCCTTAAATTATGGCCAGACAAATGTTTGTGAAGAATATTGTGTTTACATTAGACCTTTGGGACATGAAACATCATCCCTTCATCACTCATGACCTTCAATATTTGACTATCAAAATATAATAAGTTCATCTTTGTTGATGCAAATTGTTAGGTTATTCACCGATGGTGCTTCTCAGATATCGCACACAGATGGACAACTCGAAAACAGAATGTCTCCCGTCACAGCTGTTGTCAGTGTGGAGGCATAGAAATCGGTCAGTTCTAACAGTTGCATTAATATACAGTTGAGACAACACTCTACAGTACGTAACTGCTGAATTCTGCTATTCAAAAGCCAGATATTGTATATGTCTATGTGCAAAAACATAGGCCCTGGCAGTGGAGGCCATCGATTGTCTCACTGTGTCTGTATACTATCTCTCACTTCCTGTTGGGACAGTATGTAATATGAAACCACACGGATGTGGCCTGGCTAATTACCATTCTCCTTCGACACACACAGCCCTGCATACATTCACTCGCGGGGAGAAATGCTTTCAGCTTTATAAAAAAAAGAAAACTGACTCAAGACCCGAGTAATCTAATAACGGCCATATAAGTCGCTCTGGCCACAGAGTGCTAACTTGTGTCACTGTTGGGGTGTGTGTGAAATCCAAGTGCAAGAGAAAGGCCAAGAAATCACAGAGATCACTCTGATCTTTAATTCCCCGAGATGATGATCCACATCGCAATCTTGTCACTGCTATCGGTTTTACAGTAGGAGTCATTTCTCAAAAAAAGAAAGCAGAGAACAGTATAGCTTTTTACTGGAAAATTTAAAAATAAAATGCAATATACTAGGCCATACATGAGGGCACACATGTTTGAGTCTGATGCATGTGTATCTTAAACTCCCCCAACCTATATTAATCTCACATGTTGTAAAGCAGTGAGAGCGGGGCGTAAATGTACACCTAGAGACGAGTATTGTCCCTTCCAGGAGCCATTTTCAGCCATCAGTTACTGTAATGAACACGAATGGATTGGCTGGTTACATAGAGATAGAAAGCCTGGGCTGCGGCCAAAGATAACAGGACCAAATGACTGCCAACAGAGGCAGCGTGGGTGTGGGAAACAAAGCGAATGGCATGGTAAACAAACAAAAGATGCCTACCTCTTACGGACGGATTCTCAGAATGATAAAGAGATCAGGCTAATAGATGTAGGGTTTCAAGCTATCATTTCGTTCACAGATGACACGGCATCCATGAATGAAATCTTTCTCTATGAGATATCATTGAATCCATTGGCATGTGTCACCATGTACACACTCTCAACTCTCAATTATTATCCAGGGACGTGAGCTAATCCTTGGAATGAAAGTCAGCGGTCTGCAAGAACATGTCTGAGTGTTGTTCTTTTTGCAGCTAAAATATTAATCTAATCAATACAGGAGCCAAAACCCACGAGGGATTTAGCGTAGACGGAATCCTACCTGTAGCCACTGTGACTGGTCACTGTGTCCAGCGGTCCAAGCGTTGACCTTGCCCTGCTTGTCCAAACGAGCTTTCCCAGGTTCCCAAGTGAACATGTCCATGTTGAGTGTCCTGAAGATGCTGGAGGCCGTGACCTGGTAGTCCTGAATATGGCCAGACTTCAGTCCCAGTGGTTCGGAACAGCCTGACAACAACGAAAAACAAACTCGGGTAAGGAGACTGAGGAAACCCCCCCACGAAAAAAACGGGCATGACTTTGTGTACACAGTTGGATGAACCAAGTTCAGCTCACTCACCTGTTAACTCACAGCCAAGCAGCTCCATGCGCAGGGTGCAGTGTCTCCTGCAGACTTGGGGGTAAATGCGCACATACTGGGCTTTGATGGGAGGGGTGAAGGAGTTGGCAGACGGAGCGCTGTTATCAACATTTCCTCTGAATATCTGTTGAAGGGGATGAAATAACCGCGTAAGTGGGCGGGTAAGATGGTGAAGCAGGATCTGTTTGGCCATAATGTCGCAGTCTATCTGGCACTGCCTCCAGTGTCTACTGCACATTCAACAAATTGCTGTCATTCAAGGTCAATGAGCTAGAATTACAGTGAAAAATAGACAATTTCTTGCACCATTTGAGCCTGTAATTCATAAGAAGAGCGGTGTGTTTTAAATTTGTGCTACACTGCCATGCCCTCTGGAATGATTTATCCATATGCCCTGAGATAGTCTGACGGAGAGAGTATAAGATGAGAGACTGATGTACTGCATAGGTACAGCGTGATGGAGTGTGGTGTCTGTGTGATACAGGAAAAAGGAGCTGTCACTGGATGGTAGTTAAAAAACAACAAATAACACCAGCATTCATGTATTTATCCCATCTGCTTTAACAGTATCCACCTCCAAAGCTGCTTTATAAAAATAAAATGATTTAGTTAAGCACACGATGTCTTTCAGTATGGCACATTCTGAATGGCAGCCGCACGCTAAAAAAAACAAGACTGAACACAGAATACACTGATCACAGAATATTCAAGTCCAGGCTGGATGTTCTGTGTAATAAATTGAAGAAGAAGTTTGAAAGTCAGGGCCATTCGGAGCTCGGCCAAATTGAAGACAGCCGTGGTTTGCTGTCAGGAATGATAGAATGCTGTGTGGCCTATTTGGTGGCTGTTCATCTCCAAATAGTATAAAAAATTCAATCTAGAAGTCATAAAAGTGGTGGGGGTAAGGGGCAGCAAGATGGGCCCGGTGTGTGCTCGCTAATTAAAAAGCCATCTCATCATGTCCTCTCCCCTGCCCTTGACTGAGTTCCTAGTCCCCACTCACTGTGTGTGCGTGTGCGAGTATTTGTCTTTTCGTGAGAAGAGTGAGAAGCTACAGGAGTTAGAGTGGCCCATGCCCATGTGTGTCTCACCATATCCTCATCTTTGCCCTTGACTTTGTATGTTCTCCAGGTCTTTCCGTCATCACTGTAGGCAACTTTGTAAGACTTGACATACTCTGGGCTGCCGATACGCTTTGCACCCTGGGTAATTAGGCCCGTGACCCTCATTCTCCTCTGCAGGTTTATCTGTGGAATCCAAAAAAAAGAAAGCAAAATTAGGAAATAATGGTTACATTTGTATACAGTGTGTGTGTGTGTGTGTGTGTATATATATATACAGTATGTGCATGAGACGTGTGTGTATGTAAGTCATGGGAAACAATTCACTCCCTCGTCTCTTTTCTGTCAGGGCCATCCATCTTGTTCAAAAACTCTGCGATCTAATGGAACATTGAATCAATTCTCACGCTCCAGGTCCATCCTGTCAACCCTGGGCAGACTGTCAATATGGTGCCAATGTAAAGTGGCTTGGAGAGCCAAAAGGAAAAGAAAGAGCTTAGAGAGGGGAAGCAATAAAGGCTTTGACAGATTCTGCTTCCTGCGCAGATCGCAGGTGCATTACTACCTAAGCACGACGGATGAATTCTAAAAAAACAGGTCATGTGAGGGTAAGGGTGGTTTTGACACGCTTGATACTGATAGATAGGTTTGATAACGTACTTATGAGCAAAACTTTATAATTTTAAAGAAATGAAAGTATAACTAAACTTAAAATGGCAGCTTGAGCTCATTTTAGAATAGAGAAATTGTGTTATTGCCACGAAATAAGGCAATTTACAAGTAAAATATTTGAGAGCAAAAGGTCATACTGAATAATGAAAAAACTCTTCGTTCTGTCTACTGAGGATGTTAGAGATTAGAGTATTGGCTTCTGGGGATCCAGCACAACTGTGGTTCCCTGACATTGTCAGAAAACATGGCAATAATATAAAATGATTTCACTGTGGCACGCATTTCTATTCTTATGCTCATTTGTAGTGACAAGATTCAATTACACCATTTATTCGACATACTTAAACCAACTTATCAAGTTAATTATACAAAAGGATCTCTCTCATTGCTTCAGAGCTGCAAACACCAACTCTTTCTCATTCACAGCCTTTTTTCCACTCTTCTCAGTTTTCTCCTTAGAGATAGATGCTTCTCACACTAATTACAGGCCCTGTCACTAAAAGGCCACTGCCTGGGTAATTGGGGTGATCCTTCACATTTTTAAAGACCACTCAGAAATGCAACTCTGTCACTTCAGTGTTAATAGTGATGCATTTATTAGTTTGAGTGAGGCGTTGTTGGGGAACATCCTGGGTGCTCAGCCTTTTGTCTTCAGAAAATGCCTCTATAGGAGAGACAATTGACCTAAATATTTTGGTATGCACAAAGGTGTATTAAGATGTAATCCGAAAAGCACAAATAACTGACTGAATAACCCAAATCGAGTCAGGGATTTGTTCCTTAATAAATCACATTAGCTCTAACTTCACTATAAATGTGTTTTGAGCAGTAGAATCCAAACATAATAATATAAACTTGAAGCTCAGATGGATTGCCTTTTTGTGATGCCTTCCTTATATTGGCCTTATATGAAAGTATTACTGTTTGGTAATGAGCAGTCCAGATAATCCGTCTTCATAGAAGACAAGGAATGAATACGATAAAAGTCTTAAAACACCATCCCCAAAAGTCAGCATTATGCTTTGAATACCTACGTACTTGCACAATGTGAATTTTTTGTTTAATCAAGGAGCAGACAAAAAGCAGTTGCATATTCCTTAGAGGCCGTATGCATCCTCTAATTATAGTACAGCGTTACGCCATACGCTACGCCAAACAGAGATAGCAGAAGAAAAAAGACCAAACTGTAAGTCAAAGTTCAGAGAATGAAGTTTCACCCTTTCTCCATGTTCTATTTCCAGACACACGGTCTTGTGTGTCTGATGTGATTGTGGTGAAATGCATGAACCTCCCAAAAAACGTCTTGCTCTCCCCAGTTTCCCCTGTGAAAAACATTCCCTACTCTTTGCAATGTTGATCATTTGTGTTCAGCGGAAAAAATGCAGCTGAGCACCATGTTGCAGCTTCTTGGACATTTTCCGAACAAAATGACCAACAAATCTTTTATTCTCCATTGGTCCTTTGAGATCGTTATTTTTTTTGTTCTATGCACTTATGTGCTTATCTAGGTTTATAGACCAGTGCCATAATAAATCCATGTCAGAAGCAATTAACGGCTTATTAAGACTGTCCTTGAAACTACCTAAGTACCCTGTGGCACCGTTTTTTTTGTAGGAATAAAATGCAAAACACAGTCATCCATAATGAGTCTTGCAATAAGGGCCCTTAATCTATTACACATAAGTTACATCAGTGTTTTGTTTTGGGAGCGTGAGAGAATACAGTGGGAGACTCTTTTCGTCACCAAAGAGAGGCATTAGGGTCAGAACTCACTATAGAATGCCTAACAAGTTCCGTTACACTGGAATGAAAATGGAAAAGCTTCAAAGACTATCACAAAATAAGAGTCTATGCTATACTGTTTAGGTACATTAAATGATGTATATTTTTAGCCATCACAAGTGATCTTGATTGTCTCATCCAGTAAACGCAGCTGGCTGGAGCCACATTTTATAACGAAGGTTGGTCACACCAGCAGCATATTTCCCTGGAGTGTTGAAAGGCAATTTTATGTGTGAGCTTTCGGGAGAACTGATATTCTCACAGTACATACATGTGTGAAAAGTGATCAGCTCACACGCACGCACGACGCAAACACATAAGCTGTTTTTAACACACACAAACACATTTACAGTGTTTGTATGCTTTGTGAGCACCTCTATGTTGTATTATTCAAAGTATGTTGCTTTATGTTTGATTCATGTGTTTACGTTTAGGGGGAAGCACCAAAGCTGACTGACATCCAAAGTTATATTCTGCACTAGAGAAAACCTAAAAGATAGCCAGAAAAAAACAAAAAAAACCATCATCCCTGTCCTGATAGGGTTGTCATCTGTCAGTCTAACCTGTCTCACTTGACAGACACGCAAAACAGAGTCACACCACATCACTCCGCACAACAAACAAACAAACAAACAAACAAATGCACATCACCGACTCCTTAGCATAATCCCAGAACACTGACATGACTGTACACCTCTGTAGTCACGTCCCAATTATCCAGGCCCTGTGCAGAAACACACAATGCCTACAGCATCCCGCACAACATCCCACGTGGCATCATTAAAGTCAAACAATGTTTTATGTTCCGTTCTCTTCACCCTCGCAAAGTGCCAGGCTCCTTTTCGTTCACTCACACTGGCTGTGTCTTTGACTCTCTCCCCCCCCCCTCCCCCCCTTCTGTACAAATCCATTTTTGCCCTGTGTTACTATTCTCTTGTTCTGTAATGTTTCACTTTCTCCATAAAACTCTGTCAGTGTTGTTTGTTTTTATATTATGTATATTTTTTGGTGGTTCACTGTGTATCGTGTATCTGATAAAAGCTCGCTTTAAAAGATTCTGTCAGCATTTCTGTCATCACAGAATATCTAGGAGGACAAATGTAACAAAGTTGAAAAAAAAAACTCTTGTCATACTTAATGAACTAGCTAAGTAATGAATTGCCATAATATCTCTCTCTCCCTCTCTCTCTCTCTGTATGTAACATAGCAGTCATCTGAGATTTATATGCCACCGTCTTTTTGTGTTAAGTCTTCATATATATGACTATGTCATCAACAGAAATCTAGAAAATCAGTGCTCCAAATGCTTGTGTTCATATATTAACGCCAGATCATTTTGATAGACAGAGGTACAAAAGCTTCACCATTACAATGTAAACCATTGCCTAATGCAATGAGACTTGATGAAGATAATTTGTAATATCACACATTAGTATTGATTAGTCAGGATAAAAAGGTTCGGAAATAAGTGCACTAGGATCTTGGTAGGGCAGGACTGGTGAGGCTGAACGGTTGAGATGCGACTGGAAAAATTATTTACATCCTATTTTGCATGCAGTTCCCTAAACTATTTAGAAGTCAGCCGCCACACTTTTTACCTCAACCATGTGATCACATCACTCTTTACCGTATTCCACAATTTTTTATGTTTGATTTAAAGACTTTGCTGATCACGTTTTTTTATTATTATTATTATTATTATTATTATTATTATTATTATTATTATATTATTATTATTATTATTATTATTATTATTATTATTATTATTATTATTATTATTATTATTATTATTATTATATACTATTGCTCATCCATCTTCTAACCCCTTTAAAATATCTGAATAGTCATTTTCTTAAGCTGTTATCATTAGTTTTGTACCCGTAATAGTTTCTATCTTTTGGAACCGGATAATTTTATGATTCATCTGTTTAATTTCGTTGCCTTGCGAAGCAATCTGTAATTTATTTACTCTATGAATATTAGTTTACAAAATTACAAGAGGCACTGAATTGTTCAAATCAATTCACGTACTTAAACAGGGAGATTACTGTTAATATAATGTGCTGTAGCATTTTATAAGTTATGTGTAAATATAATACAACATATAAAGTATAACAGCACTGTGATTTGCACAACATCAATTACAGGCAAAAGAGTCCATTGAATAAATAGAATAATGTGCCCTTTAGTTGGATATCTAGGTAAATTTGATTGCCAAACTCAATTTAGAATACTAAATATTGCATGATAATGCATATGGCTATGCAAAACCTAGAGATGACACAGATGACTGTCCAACACAAAAGGAGACATGGGTCATAACAGTTAGGCATTATCACATAGTATCTCACACTTGACCGCACTTGCATCTGTTTTACCCACAGTAAGTGAGCCTTCAGTCTTTCACAGTATGCGTAATTAATTCAAAAGTGCTTTTCGCCAGTTGAACTCACATCTGTGATGTTACACAAGTGTGAATTTAAATTGAGTAATAATTCATATAATTCAAACAAAACAAATGAAAGCCCTAATAAACAAGAGAAAAATCGAAAATTAAGATTGCATAATATATCTGGCCCAGGTTTGTGCACCTGTTACTTTACCTGGATCCACGGCCATCTGTCATTCTCTGCAGCGGTCCAGGCATTGACCAGGCCCTTCTTGTTGAGGCGTGCAAAGTACGGATACCACTTCTGCAGACCGAAGAGAGCACGGTGGGTAGACGAGGCCGTTATCTGTTGGTTGGAGATGATCCCGCCTTCCATCCCCAGTGGTCCAGAGCATTCTGAGCGAAAACAGGGGGAAACTACAGATGAGCCATAACTCCAGAACTCCAATGCGTTCAACTATGTCTATGTAATGCTAAAATACCACAAAGTCCACACTTTACAACGTGAACTCCACATCTTGTTTCATTTTTCACTTCAGTATCTCCGCATGAGAGTCAATATCCTTGTTTATCTCTCTTTCTCGGACATACAAACCCTTAGTCTCCTCTACTTGCAGTAAAACCAGACACAGGCATTATAACATTAATTTGTTTTTCATTCTCCGTCATGTGTTTGTGCCGAAACCTTTTCTTTGGGGGCATCATCGATTTGTTCACCCCGACTCCTTTCTATCTTACCATAACGATTCCTCTGAGTTGTCGCACAAAAAACTCCTAGCGCTTCAATTATGGCTAAATGCTTTTGACTCACAGCCGTCCACGGGATGACTCCCCTCTACGTTCATGCTGGCCACATTTAAGTGACTGAGCCCTCGGGGCCTCTCCCAAGGAGCTGTAGTTACTCCTGAACTAAATCAAACTAAATAAGTCTTCTTATTCTAATCAGTATGTCCATGCAAATTAGGAGCACATTAATAAACTTGTGATGAAACCGATACTGGCTATGGTTATCTAAGCGATCATTTATTATTCTGAAAAACAACTACGTTCTGTTTGCCTTTTTTCTAAAACTAATTGAGAAATCAAATACTACATCCGACATGGGAGACTGAACAACATTTAGAGACAGAAAGGAAGGAATGGCACGTATGTGGTGTGTTATTTAAATACAGCACATATCACAGTAAAGAATTACATTTTATTGCAGAAGAGTCTTAAAGGGTTCCCACTGATCCCCAAATTGGGATTTGCTCATTTACACAGAAAACACACGGTCGTCTTTCACACCAAATTAGATTTACATTAACTAACCTGCTCTAGGATATATTCAACAAGGGTGGCAAATGCCTGCACACTCTACACCTTTGCCACTCGAATTATAAGCTAACTCACTCTGTGGAAAGGCATTTTGGTGCTTTTTCATGTCGGATGAACTGTAATGGTCAATGCAAAACCATGCTTCAGGGGAGGCCTGCAGCTATGGTCATCAGAAGCCTGTGATGTTGTCTTAACCGTTGAAGCAATAGCATGAAACGTTTCATTGAAGCACTTCCACATTGACAGACAATAAACTGGCAGCTCTGAGAGCTGTGAGACGACTTTCACCTCACAACAGAGCCAAGAGTTTGAGATTGGAGCTACGAAAACAACCCCAGCTCGACCTATGCAGCTGCTAAAACAGCGAGGGCTTCCCGTCTACAGGGAGCCAGGGAGACAGTGAGTAATGTCTGAGGACAGTGCAGTGAAATTGACAGAGGAGAGAGGAGAGCAACGAGTATACCGTTTTTGAGTGTGTGTATAATGGCAGAGATGTGTTTGTAAATTCCACGATGGTAAATCACTCTCGCTTCACTAGGTTTTCCTTGTGTGTGACTCACTGCTTCCAGACCGCTGAAAGGATGGTGTAGGTGGCTGCGGTGGCCTACCGCTGAAGCTAGAAGCTTGGGGAACAGCTTTTATCTTGGGATGTGGTAAACCAGTTTAAACCAAAGCCCTGGAGTGTGAAATTACAACTCTCTAAAATGACATGAGTTGGATACGCGGTGACCCCAGTTGCATTTGCATTTCAGCACTGTAGCCCTGCTTGCTATATTTCAGACAGCAGATATCTGTGTATGTATTTTAGTGGCTTTTTTTGGCTAAACATCGAATGAAAAATAAACACGGAGGAAGTTTGTCAGTCGGAAATCTAACTGGATTCCACTCATATGAACAAACAGCTTTTAGTCTTTGCCTTCTTTTATTTCTCAGCTGCAGCGATTTCGTTTGATGTTTAGTGACAGAACATCTATTCCATTATTTCACATGTCAATTTCCATCCACTGAAAAACCTTTAGATTCATAAAATTAAAGAAAATATTACAATTTATGTACATACTTTTCATGTTATAAAAAAAAAACATCATAGTTTTAATATGGAATAGAATATGGTGTTCTAACATTAATTGTATGATATTTTAACATTAATTATTATTATTATTATTATTTTATTCTTAAATTATTCAATAATTATTTGTGCACCATTTATTTTGGGCCATGTTTACATTTCCTTTTCAACTATGAAACCAAAGGTGTGTCAAAGTGAAGCCCTTTAGATGCACTTAATAAGAATGTCTTGTCAGTCTAAACCCGGCATAAGCAAATCGTGTCACATCAATAAAACATCACAATCTTCCCAATTTAATAAAACTAACAAACATTGGTACAAGTGGCATTTAAAGGGGGTTAGGAGGGGCTATTCGTTGCTGGGTTACCAATGCCATGGCTACGCAACCAAGCAGCAGCAACAAGGACACTGAATGAACTATGTGCGTTGTTAAAGGTTGGCCGTCTTACCGGCTTCCTCTCTGCAGTTTGCAGATACTCTCCTCTTCAACCACAGGGGGTAAACCGTGAGCAAACAGTGTGTTCTCCTGTCACAGTCCGTGTACCTTCACTTTTTGTTTGCCACCGCTATGACACTGTGCATTGATTTTAATGGTCCGGACGGCAAAGCGACAACTGTGGAGGGTTCCGTCCCGTTTACTCCCATGGCGGTTCCCTCAATATACAATTTATTCCCCTCTTCCTCTAGATTCCAGCATTTTTTCTTTTTAACTCTAGTTTAACTGGACTGCAGGATATTATCATAGCACAATAACTGTCTTTGATTATAAAAGTTTCATATTATGGTGGCAATCCTCAATGTATTCACCCAGGATCTATGATAAGGAAAGTTCTTTTGTTAGGGGTTCAAGTTATTCGGCACGACATGTACTTTGCATGGAGGGATAGTGGGCTTTTAAGTGGGCAAATTTGTTTGAGGTCTTCCCTGCTTCGGCGGCCACTTTGCATTTACTTTTCATGCAGACTTAATATCCATCCTAAATAACAACCTCACATTCATTTTTGTGATATTCAAAGCGAACTCAGACTGCTGATATCAGTGTCTATAGAGATGGAGATTAAGCATTTCACTTCTCTCTGACATTTTATTTCCGCTAGTGTGTGTGCGTGGGTGTGTGCTTGCGTGCGTGTGCAGAGTTTCGTGCCAGTTGCCAAAGTCTGACAGGCAGAGAGAAAAGATGCGTTGGTGTCATGTGGTCGAGATTCTCCATGGGGTTGTTTTTTTGTCAAGCATATGTACTTATGTCATGATAACCAATCAATTTTCATATCATGTCGCACCAAGAAAATGGGATACCGCTGCAACAATATCATAGACCAAGTGGACTATCACTCTTGTTTTAACTTCTAAAAGTGAAATAGAATCCACCTTATCCTTGTCACAACTTGACAACTTTTAGGCTGAGGTGCAATGTTGAATCAACAAAATGACACATTTGTCTGGGTGTCCTGGGTTACTTCCCCTATAACACATGTAAGATATATTCTATATGGGTGTTGTGGCAAGACACTGTTGCAAAGCCAGGGTCCTTCTCACCTTGTGGCAATGATGGACCACTTTTAACGAGCTAACTGCCAGTCGTCCGTCAGAGCAGCAGAGGCAGCCGGCCCCCGGGCCTTGGCCTGCTGGCCCCTGAGCATACATCAGCCCTGCGACAGCACACATCACTAACACCGGCGCTACCACAATGTGACAGCCAAATCCATCTCCCACAAGCCCTACCTGCAGACTAAACAAATTAGAGTTCCACTGAAATGTATGCCAGCACACAAATCCTAATGAGCATGCAAGTGGAACGCGGGGATGAGGAAAAGAAAAATAAAGACACAAAACTGATGTCAGCCATACAACAGGGGTTCCTTAGGTGACAAATGAGACTGAATTCACTGCACCCATATGTTTAATATGTAACGATGTTCCAAAATAATTGCATCCTGGATTTATGAACTTACTATTATGTTTTGGCCGATAGACATGGAATAAAAAAAAATCAACTAATATATGTATGGTATTTTTAATAGCATTATTCTACGAACCCTTTATGGAAGTGGGGCAAGTTTAAATTGTATTTCATGTTTTAGTGGAATGGGTTAATCACTTAATAGACCACACGACTGCTTCCACCCAACAGCCTCACACTGATTACAGGTATAGCACAGTACATCTGAAAAGGCGATATGTGTGTGGGCTAGTTAGGCACACACACTGTGGGGGAGATGATGAGTTCCTGCATAGAAAAACATTCCAGGGATTCTACTTTATTTATATTCACTGAGGACTTGACTGCATCTCATGTTGAGTCATTTTCAACCAACGATAGAATGGAAGGACTACATTATGATCAGCCTACCCAAAAGAACGAGCTCTGAGGCTATAGAGAAGAAAACGCAAATAATATTAGTGGGCAATTGTAAGAAGAGCAAAGCTTCAGCTAAACTAGCTCACAGGGCTGGAAAACTGCTGTATGGGCGTCCCCAGCCCACCCTACCCCTGATCAGCCAGGGGCGTAAAACATTACAGTAAATGCAAAGTGTTTTATGTTGACGAGCCTGTGGTCTGCTGCTGTTCTGCACAATGCAAGATTTGCCTGAGATGACATTCACAGCCAGCTATCAAAACTATTCTCGAGTGGGCTAAGCCAGCAGCACTTGCTATTAGATGAGGGAGAAGTACAAGGATTGATGAGCCCCTCATCTCATCTCAGGTCAACAATCTGATATTGTAAGAAATAGATTTTCACACAAGAAAGACACCCACAATTATAATCATGGATAATGCTAGAAACTAGAAGCCAGGATTCTGTTGGTCAATTGTGCAGTGGATTTTTTGCGACAGCACTACTCTAACATAATACAGGTGGTGCTGAGGGCGAAAGAACATACGCTATTTAAGCAATGCGGGTGCTGGGCCCAAAAAAAAAAAAAAGGATCCGAAACTGCACCTGAAACTAGCACAGCCGTTTAGCACTGGGTATAGGATAAGGCGCTGCATCTTTCTCCCCCCGCAGAAGAGTGTCGCACTCAAGAACCAACCCAATCATCCATGGTGTGCTTCTCTGTTCCCAAATCTTCCTTTGCCTGTTAAAATTTGTTTTTTAAAAGCCATAACTAAAATGTGTTCCTCACCGCTGTTGAAGTGTAACATGTCACAGGTCAATGTGTTCCATCTATATGAGTCATTGATTTGCAGGTAGTCCACTGATACATTAATCGCAATATGTTCCACAGCTGTGCTGACAAAATCCCCACAATAGCATAAGAAACTTAGGAAGCCACTCAGAGCTCTTCCTAAAAATCGCTATCCCATCTTGCTCCAGAGTGTGAATGTGGTAGTGTGGGTTGGTGGCAAAACTGTAGCATATATATATGCAAAAGTTACTTACAAATGTCTGTTCCAAAACATAATAAACATATAGTTTTAATCAGAGTTTAATGACATTTACCAGCAAACCTTCTCAAATTGATCGGTTTGCTTGGCTCCTTCAACCCACTGCGACCATAAAACGCAGCACTCAGTGTACTGTTCAAAAATTTGTCGAAAGTAGTAAAGGAGTTTGAAGACAAACATTAAAAACAGATATTGGCACTTACTGTATTGACAGTTCCTCCCCATGTACTCCCCTGGGCATTCGCAGGAATAGTTGGCAACCAGATCTGTGCAAATGCCCCCATTCTTGCAGGGGTCCCTTTCGCATTCATTGATATCTACATGAGACAAGAAAAAAAAAAAAAAAAGAATGCATGCATTTAGTTAAAGCAGGCAATTAGAAAGACCTCGTCCTCATTAATACACATTGGTACGAGCACATATTGAATTCTCCCTGCGAAGCTCCCACAAAACACTGGTTTCTTGAAACTAATAAATCAGCATTAATGACCATTAATGCTATAATACAAGGCCAAACACAGGCTCAATTTTAGGGAAAATTAACCTGGTGTACTTTCCTTGTAATTAGAAGAATTATCATACATTTCAGTGCAATTTCCAAAGTGAAAACTGT
Source organism: Colistium nudipinnis (assembly GCA_016785305.1). NCBI lineage: Eukaryota > Metazoa > Chordata > Actinopteri > Pleuronectiformes > Rhombosoleidae > Colistium > Colistium nudipinnis. The sequence goes on from JAFBJU010002263.1 coordinate 40,743, forward strand.
AGCCTACATAAACTATTAATTCTACAACTTGTTTGTAGTTGGCAGTTTTGGCAGGAATATTAAACTGGTGTTAAATTATCAAGGTATTTGTGAGAACTAAGAATTTAAAATGATGTAACTTGCTTTGATTATATAATAGGTATACGATATAATATATCATATATAGATATGCGTAGGGTGCACTTTTCATCGTGATGCATTATGTCTGTGAAACAAAGCAAGACTAGAAACTGCATATAGTCATTCCATAAATGATTCATCTACATCTGCATTATTTGTGGACTAGTGGATATTTACATTAATTGGAAAATAAAAATGGCATAGAATCTCGTACCAATCTCGTACTGACTGTTATTTTGGTAGTCAAACTGGAAGCCATTAGTCTTTTCCATTAAGTATCACATAAAAATAAACAAAAGAAAATCACCCTATTATCATAATATACTGTCTGCCACCTTTGCCATGTAACCTCCCGTTGAAATAGCTTTCCTCTGATTGATTTATCTACCCAGTTGGACAGGATCACCAACCCCACCCATCCCACCAAGTTGTTCTATAATAGACACAGGCAGTGGAAAGTAGATTATGCATGAATTGTTTCGGAAGGTGGGAGGAAAATGGGGGAAATTTCGAACAATTTCTAAACTTGCCTTTGGCATCTTTAAGACTTTTAATCCTCTAAAACATACCCTGGGTCGCCCGTGACTCTTAGGTATATTTTCTCTTCATGAATATGTAACTAGTGTTGAGATATTAACAGCTTAAGAAAGTGAAATGTGAATAAAGTAAGTCTGTTAATGTGTTTCATCTCTGAATTTTTTATCGGTAAAATCTCTGATAGGCTCTTGGACATACTCACAATAATCACATAATCTCACTATATACAGTATATATATACAGTATATATATATATGGTCTTCAAATAATGGTCACAGAGGTACTGTGACTGGAAGCAGTAGCCTCTTTAATCTGCAGCAGAGCAAAATGTCCAACAATCAAGAATTGAAAAGAGTGAAATAAAAGAGAGGGAGAGAGGCAGAGATATGCTTTGTGATTCTGAGAAAAAATGCATGAGGGACCAGGGAGACAACAATATTTGGGTTAGAAAATGTTTGATCAAATTGAGCTGTAAAACTTTTCCCAAAAGATGAAAGAACAATACTAGGTCAAGTCTGGCTGGACCACATATAGTCAATGCGCCAATTTAGGATGCAGTTGAAAAACTGTTGCAGAACTGTTAGTGTAAATTGAAATGTCACCAACAAAAGAGTAGATGAGATTGTCACAGTTGGCACTTTAAACGTGCTCGTGAAAGACACAAAGGAGGCTGCTTAGTAATGATGGAATGTTTAACTTCCTAACAGAGAGGTGAAATATATTTACACACATCATTTGGACTGTCACGCTGTGTGTAGTCATACAGCTGACATTTATTACAAGGGGTGTTGCATTACCTTTGCCTTTTGCCATTACACAGATGGATAGTGATTGTCTGTGTAACTGTGTCTGCATGCTGTGTGGCTGTGTTTCAGGGTCTGTTTCCCCGATACATTATCAATGCTGTTTAATGCAAAGCCATTAAAGCCCCACTGTGCAGTTGGTGCGCTGTCCCCATCTCCCTAAAATGACATCAGTGTTTGATCAGAACGTGTCTCCTGTCCTTTGGGGATCATGCAGTTGAATCTACGTGATTTGCATCACCCAAACTCATGAATTAGTCTAATTGCTGAAAAGTATCCAGGTATGTTATTAATGAGGTGGATTTGGATGTTTCTAAGAATGTTGCCCACTCCTAACTACTTGCTACCCTCAATATAATAAATTGTTATTTTACTTAGCATAAATGATTCCTGGTGATTATTGTGTCTCAGATGGGATTCAGAATAATGCTTTAAGCCATTTTCCACATTTGCCTGGGCTTTTTATTATGCTTCGCCCTGGACTGTAACTGTGGTTTGATGAGCTAGCAAAGGCCAATCTGAGATAATTACAAACAACCAGCATGTCTAATAGACAACACGGAACTAGCCTCCTACTGACAACACCTTATTAGCAAACAGTGAACAAACACGCCCGGTTCTGTAGATACATCAAGATGAGGTTACTGCCATAATTATTATTATTTTAATTAATTACAGTTTGAGGAACCCTACAATCCTCTTAGGAACTATTATCATGAAAAATGCCAACTGGTGCACACCCTATAAAACAATAACATAGCATCCATTCAACAATACGGATTTTCAGTAATCTGAATGCTGCAATCCTCCACAGCAATTAAATTACAAACACAATTATTACTTGACGGAAAAGCAGCAGTCCATATAAAGCATTATACTTTCACAGCAGTGCAATGTATGATGTTATAGCTACATTTAGATGTAATTAAGTGCCTAATGCAATTATGCATTGACTGAATAAATGATGAAGTATGTTCAGAAAATATTAACATAAATATATATAATCCTCATTTTTACTGTTTAATAAGAGTTAACCTTACTCCCTTGGTTTCCCTTAAATGTAATAGAAACAAAATTCTACTTTAACAATTCAGTTTTTAAATTATTACTTCATATTCTGCTTCATTTCCACCAGTAGAGTCAAATACAGGGGAAGCCAATGGACAAGCCCCTCAAACACAACTGGAGCACAACATGCCACAGAGAGATGAAAACAGCCAGCCCATCTTACAATTCGCTTCACTTTTATGAGAAGCCATTGGCCCCTGAGAGATGTGCGATGGGAAAAGTGAGACTTAAAAGCAGTGCATTGGCAGTAAATCAGGTGGGGAGACCGGGGATTACTTCAGGGAATGCAGTCAATCCACTTGGTGGAAACTAGAGAAGAGGGGAGAGGAGAGGCATGAAGGGGATGGAAGAGAGAAGCTCTGAGAGGTGAGAAGAAGGAGAGAAGAGGGTGGAAGACATCTTGAGAAAAATAAGGTAGTGCAAGCTTATTGGTCAGGTGAATTAAGTTTACGCATCTTCTTTGACCCAGCTGGAGGCATGTATCAAAGGTGTTCCCCTCACTTAAATAGTCCAAGACTGCCATTCTGTATGTAAATTTAATTAAAGCCTTAAACGTGGCGAAATATCATTGCAATATCAGCATATGGTGTCTCCAGTTTAATAAAGATGGTGTCATCCTGGTTATGACGATTTAACAAGCCCCTCTGACTAAACATACCGATAGAGGATAGAGACAATAAAATGCCCAAGCACGCCATTTAACACAGTCTAACACACTTGCTCTCCAATAATACTACTTTAGTGAAGCTTATAATATTCCGTTTTTGTTGAACCCATGCCAGAATAAAGCTGATTCATCTGAAACTGTATTTAATGACATTCCACTAGATTGCAAAACTTTGCAGTGTCAATGTTATTTCGTCGACTCGCACACGTACACACAGCAATTGCAAATTCAGCACTATACAATACTTCCCACAGATCAATAAATAATATAATTCAGTCTAGTTTGAAGCAGTTCTAATAAAACAAAACACACAGAGTCATAATCAAAAGGGTACTTTGATATGATCGAAAGCTAATTTTTGTTTTGTTTTTTATTTCTATCCATCCCCTGTATTTAAGTTCTACTCAAAGAAATATATTGTACATCGTATGTGAAGTTTTATATATTCGAGAAACATTCAATATTACTAAAATGAATAAGAACATCATGGCATTCAATAGGTTCTCAAGTGTGCCGTCCTTATTGCTATCATCAATCTCTTGACCTTTGCACAATGCCTGTCTTAAAACTAAGACTCTCAACCTCAAAAATATATCCATTTGATGTCTGGTCAGACTCTCATCATAATCTCATCGGTCCACTGAAATGTCTCGCTTCTTGGCTTTGCTCCTTTATTGCTCTGCAAAATGTGTCTCAGTTGGACAATAACGAGAGCAATGAATGGTGCTATGTGTCATGAACTGATACTGGCTGTGAGCGCTAAATTGGCTACGGTGTGTCCAGGGAGCTGAACAAGGCCTGAAAAGGGTGGGGGAGGGGCTCACCTGTGCCCTCACCACTGGGCTGCACTGACCTCTAAAGTGCCAGCACCTGCCACCGCCACAAAAAACACAGAGCGATGAACGTAAACTCCTGTTCATTCAATAGTAAAGATGTTGTGTCACCCTCAAGGAGGGTCCTTAAAGATGTGAATATGTCAAACAGTTGAGGCAAATAAAACATTTACCAGGTAATAACCCTTTGATAACTGCCTGAGGGCACATACTGTACGTGTGCAGTAGCAGACTGGCACATAGCAAAGTTATTCAAAGTTATCGTATCGCAGTTTTTCCACGTTATATTTGAGTGGGAGGAATGGCGATACATATCAATGACTCTACTCCTGAAGCTAAGAGTTATGTGTAACAGGACGCAACTAAGACTGAGGGACATACGCAGACAACACTGTCGGTTGGCGTGTTGAACAACACAATTTCATCAATTTAATATGAATACCGCCACAGAATTGCGCAAATAACTGAGATGGTCTGAATGCTTCCCGAGGCTGTAAAAATATTCAAACAAACAAAGAACAGAAACATCAATATGCACATTCTTCATCCATGGAGAATGACGCATTGTTTTCTTCAATAGAGAATGGAGGAAATAAACTTTAGGCTAGTTTATAATAGAATAAACATTTTAATTTCAGCTGGACTTAAATAAACGGGAAAAAGCATCCGCTTATCCTGGCCCAACAACAACATACAGTATATCACATAAATCATTGAAATAAATGCCTGCTAATAGCTTGTAATCCTCTCACACTTGTAAAGCCCCCGAAACTTAATTAGCAGAATGAAAGGTAATGTCCCAGCAGTATCGCCCCTGAATCTCACCCACTTCCTCATCAAATTAGAGTCAGATGTTGGGTAAAACTCGGTAAAGCCTTCCTGTTCCTCTGCCAAAACACTGTATGTCACACAATTGGAGGTTTGTCAAGACTTTGCTTTTAAGAGGATACGTCACACAGACCTAACATCTCTCCATCTGGACTTAATTTGGACCTCGTGCAGTTTACCCTGGGGATATTTCATTTTACCCAGTTAGGATCTCAGCAGACACAAAAACTGTCAACACCTTATTATCACACAGTGAACAAACATGCCTATGTCAGTAGGAAGCATTATGATGAGGTTACTGCCATTAAGCATTTTTGATGTATTCTTTTATTAATTACAGTTTGATGAACTTTACAATCTTCTAATATCCTGACAAATGCCAACTCGTTTCCACCCAATAAAAACAACAAGGGACAATTGATTGTTTTGTTATCTTAATGCTAAAATACTAAACAACAATTAAAAAACAAACACAATTAACAAGCAAGGGTAATGGCAGGTCCATAAACATCATTTAAACGTTCGCAGTAGAGCTGTGATAGTTGTTTTTTGCTAATTGTCTAAGCAAACACTCAAATGAAATGATGACGTTGACTCTATGCCTTTGGGTCATAGGGCCAGAAAAAAAATGCCCGGACTCAGTTTGAGCCTCATGCAGTTTACCCTGGGGATATTTATCCTACCTTGTCTGTTTTGATCTCACGGAACAAGCAGACACACAAGTGTTTGGTGAGCAAACTGATTCTCTTGACCCCTCTATCCCTGATTGACAGTAATGAAGTGGCCAACCAGTTGTTTATGCCTGCCACATAATTAACCCCTGACCTTGTACTTCCTTGATTGTAATCATCCTTTCTCTTTTGGAATAAGCTTTTCATAGGTCCCTCGTTTCCCTTGACACATGATGCTGATACCTTGTTATTAACATTTGTTGAATATGATACTGAGAAAAGACTAAAATCTTGGGGCACACACAATTAAAGGGGTAGTGATCCTTCAGAGAGACCACCCAAACACAGAGCCCACTACATATGGTTCTTTATGCTTAAAAACAGCATACAATACAGAGCAGCAAAGAGTGCTCTGCTGCATGTGCCACGTGTCATATACATGATAATACTAATTTATTACATGGGACAATATCAGCCAGTGATGATTTGTAGACTTGAGGGGCTTTTGGACAACTAATATTGCGTTGTCCTGTTTTCCCTTGTCCGTTTAATTAGTGTGCTCGTTACTGCTGTTGTGCAATTCTTGCACACATTTATTTCTTGGTGAATATTATTTTCCCCAACGAGGGGGTAGTTTGATGTATGGCAGCACCCTCTTGAAAGAAGCGAAGATAAAATATGCTCACATCTCAACGGGAAAGGCGGAAAATCGTGGTAGATTGTATGTACACAGCGGGGTTTTCTTAGCAGTGATATTCCAAGCCTGAATTGCATGACATCACATGTAATGTCCTAGCTCCTCCAGATATTGGAACTACGTGGAATAAATGATCATGCCTATGTCAATCAGTTCCCAGTTGGGATTGTTCTATAAAGCTACTGTAAAATAAGAAGTGCAGGCAGCTGTGTCTGTGTATATTTGCGATCAGGCTCGGAGTGCCGGGTTTGACAGGTCCTGGTGCATTGAAATGTGCAAGACAAGCCCTGTCCCTCCAAGTTGAGTCAGAGATAGAAGACATACCAAGGGAGTTCCTGTCTCCTTCAATCTATCATCGCCTTACCCATGCCACCGAATTGACTTTCACCAAATATAACAGGATGCGCTTTCTGATGAATTCACACAACCAGTTGAAAGAAAGATTTAACACCGATGTATCCTTGACATGCATTTCACCGTGCAATATCTGAGCCCTTACGCATCCAGGCTTGGCATGACCATTGAGTTTATTGATCTCCTTCAAAACATTCCTAGAACCTCCCCTCATACGCGGGTTAGTATTCACCGTGGCACATACTGCATGTTTCAAGGGATATGACGCTGCATGAAGCTGTGAATGCAGGATTAGGAATAGTGTATTCCAAGGACAAGCTTTTTGAAGTGGGATTAGTCCACTAAGAAGTTATTCACAGCTGCACTCCAGAAGCCCTTGAAAAGGTATCTTAGGGTGCATTGCAGAGAGGTCTTAGTATCTGAAAGACACTCATCATTTGGAAGACATGCGGACCGGGGGGTTCCGTTGAAGCTGGGATGTAGAGAATGTGGATAGCCCTAAGACTAGTGACACTCAGAGGAAAGTCTCAAGTGTCAATTTAAGCTTACAGATGGCTCCTCCGCATAAGGTGTGTGAGGGGAATACTGATTTAACTTGAAAAAAAAAACAGTGAGGCTCTTTAACAACAGTAATAGACACAATGTGGAATGTATGGATTGCATGAGATGAAAGACAACAAAATGTGATAGCAGGAGATGGTGGAATCAAGAAAAAATGGAAAATAAAAAGGAAAATAGGGATAAAAACATTATTTGAGTGTGAGACTCAACAAATCTGATAACAATCAGACATGAGTTACACACATTTGGCTTTGATGAGCACAAACACAAAGAACGGAGACAAAACTACATTTTGATCTGGTGATGACATAATGGGATCCCTGACAGCCTCTGTCTAATAGTCCAATCAATGCATTTTGATAACTTAAGTGTCAAACTCAAGTCAGGGAATCACGTCACATCAAGTCATTGGAGAACACCATCTGTACACCATGATTAGCTGTGATTCATTTTTATCAATCCATCACGTACACATTTAACCTGCAGGCGGTTTCAGGGGGAAAAGTCATGGTATCATCCGAGTCCTTTAAATGTATCCTCTATGGACCTTGGATATCTGCACTAAACTTAATGGAAAATCAGCAGTTTCAAGATATTGGATCACCAAACTCAGTAGGATTCATCATCAGGGGAAAAATGACATACGTTAATGGCAGCCCCTTACACATCCTTGTGTTATATGTCATCCTGCTCTCTGGGATGGCCTGAAGAAACAGATACAGGACTCAGGAATTAAGTTAATTTAAAAACATAACATCTCAAGAAACAGTTGCATAATTACTATATTTAAAATCATACCGAAAGAAAACTCTCTTGATAAAGGTCAGATTCTGAATGACTCATGTTGAGTTAAAATTTGGTACTGCTGCCAAATGAAGACACATCAGTGGTTTCACCAGAGAGTAATTTCGCACAGATTTAATGAATTCCTTTTCTTGCCCGCCCTCTGTCTGAGCTGTGCTTTTGTGTCTATCTAACACAAAAGGAAATCCCCCGAGTGTCATTGTATCGAAGAGGAAAATTCACAAATCTGTACCATTTCAAAACCACGTACAAAAAATGAACATGCATAAGGCATTACATTAGTGCATAGAAATGAATAAAGGGGCCTTTATTTGGTTTTGCTGGTTTAATTCAACATCTCTGTTAAAGAGTAACACCAAAAAATGGCCATGATGTCTAGCTGATCACATTTAAACTCTTTGAGTCTCAGATTCTCTCGCTACCTTCTTGTCATGAACATTCAGTTTGTGGCATTAAATCCTTCATGCTGGTTGTTTTATCTCTTTTATTCTGTCACACAGATTGAACCCGGTTTGAAGTGAAAGAACAGCGATACTAATTTGGCCTCACACTGACCAGCCTGAATTAATGCAGCTCTGTGTAGTCAGGCTGAACATTTATCAGTGCTCTGTTTTGGCTCGCAGTGCCAGCCAAAAGCCCTGAGCAGGACCGGGTCGAACTCTTTTCCACCACCCGGGATTTGGAAATGCATCTCTATTTACGCGTTGGCCATCTGCCAACAGGTCCATCTCTACTGCACAGGCCAGGAGGTGATGGTGCAGCACGAGTAACTGGGGGCATTACACAATTAGGCCCCGGTAACAGCTTGCGCCAAACTCATCCACAGGAAGGATAAACCAGGTGACTCAGGGAGTGGAAACAAGGGAAGAAAAAAATTAGAGCAAATCCAGGCTTCTGTAGTGGAATTCTCATCTCATCATTTTCTTTCTGGTTTTCAGCACAACATACACAGTACATATTTTCAAGTCTTTTGTTTCATGTCATTCTCAATTCTCGTTCACAAACATAATTGAAGATATCCAGGCACAAGCAAAACCTCATCTGAATGAATGAAAAGGCATTTGTAGTAGAACACTGACCTTTGACCTGATCTCTCGCACTCTCACACACACACTGCAAACTGAGTGGTTTGCCCATCCATTGAACAGAGGCACTATTCTCATCTATCACTTTAAGACCAAAATATAAAACATACGGAAATAAAAAAACAGACAAGACATTTGAGTGACTAATGTTGAGTCACGACGGAAAGTTGGAAAGTTTGAAACTTTGTTTCATTTTCAAAGATCTGCCTGTCCAGAGTAAAGCAGCATCAGAGCGTGAAGTGTTTCCAAACCTCTCTGTTTTAGGGGCTCAAAAAGTAGTGTGGAAGGCAGGCTTAAACAGAAACGCTATATTTTAAAACTAAAAAATTGCAGCAGTAAACATGAAGACCCACTCTCTCGGAGAGGAGTGGCACATGGACACAGGGTAGCAAACACAGCCAAGTGCTGCTACATCAAAGCGATTCTCCAGATGCTCCCATAACCACTGCCAGCTTCCCAAAGCATTAAGGATGAATCAAAGTGTAGCGGCTGCACATGCCAACACAAGTCGATTACAAAAGGTGGTCATCCTGACTCTGGGACCAGTGGCTGAGGTCCATCTGGAGGACCATTAAGGCTACTGTGCTGATGGAAACACAAGAGTAGAATTACCTGCTGCTGCATTACATTGCGACAATAGAGATGAAGTGTTCAAGTGGATGGGCCAGACAATTGGCAGCGATGCATATCCCAGTAAAAATTGCACCAACAATTGAAATAATTACGCATCTGTCAAATAACCTAATGCTGGCACCATTCTGCAAACAGTAGACATCTGTTTCCACTACATCATTTGACGCAGATGCCCCAGGAGTAGCCAACTCGCCGAGAGCCAGTCAGCCACCCTGAAAACCAGCTGTGGCACTCACAAACATACACTCAAATCCAATCCATGTGATCCTGCATTTTGGTAGGATCTGTGGGGTTTAGGCACAAAAGGTTCCTTTATGCTGTCTGCAGCCACTTCGTAGGCGGGGTGTTTGAACAAAAAAACAGCTATTTAAATATATAAAAAATATAATAATATAAAAATCAGTATTCCTATGTTTAAGTGCACCCACACTGCTCACTGTATTACATCCCAGATCAGAATAGATGAGAATAGTTTCTAAAAAAACAAATACATTTGAAATGACAATTACTTCTATCAACATGACTATATAAATGGAAAATTTGACCATGGAGGCCAAGCTGGAGCCCGATGTAGGGGTATTTTGTTATTTGGTTTTACATAAACCAATATGGAGTGATTTAGGTGGGCCCTTTTTCAAGTGGTTAAATGTTTCTGCTGCTGTTCGGCCCACAGCACTACATGGCTTGGCATGCGTAACGGCACTCCTGCCTGCTTCTCCAAACTGGGAATGCGCCAAATTAAATCTCCTGCAGGTATTAAACTAACTGTGGCTGAGTTCCTCAGCCCCACTTCAAATAATCCAAACTATCCCTTGAAGGTAATTATCAAATAAGTCAGACTACAGCTCATGTACTATCCTCACCACCATAAAGTGGTCTAATAAACCTACCTGTTTTGCTATCAAATGGCGAGTTTGGCACAATGAAAGCTTTTGGGGGTTGTTCAAGAGATTTTTGGGTGATAATGATGATAAAAGAAACAAAGATAACTTTGTTTCCTTCCTTCTTTCGATATCCAGTATATTAACTAAATGTGTTTGTTTTAAATAAACGATCCCAAGATGTCTTAAGGCCGTTCTGCACATCAATCCCTATGTCTTAAGGAAGATAAAAAGAAAAGAAAAAAATTAAATAAAAGTAATCTGGACCGATTGACCAGATGGTAACAGAAACTCGACAAAAAGAGGTGCTTTGCTTTTTTCAGTGACAAAGGTGCTTTGAAGGAAGAAAGACCGAATATGCAGTGAGCTAAAACAACATGACTGCTGGACCACAAGCTTAGCCATCTTTCCATTTCGATCTGCTGTGAATCCTGTGAGAGACGGAAAGAGCGAGCGCAGACACACTCAGTGTCTCCCCTCGGCTTGTTGATCATTGGCGTCTGTCGGTTTGGCTGCATGACTGTGGTGGATTCTTTGGATGTTTGATGGACTACGGACCCTGGATTCTCTACAGTCACTCATCCATTCCCGTAAATGCAGCTTTCTAGCCACAAACGTGGAGCAGCGGGTGAGCTGCGGAAATATGAAATGAAATGTCGAGCGGGGGTCTGGAAATGGCCTCCACACAGCTCTATATCATCGTAACGGTGCAGTTGGAGAGCAATGAGGCTGTCGGTGTTCACAACTGTTCAGCTCCCCATTTTTTTTTTAGATCATGCGATACAAGTGAATCTTAAGTCCCAATGAACAATGCCAGTAGATTTGAGGCCGTTGAGTATAACCCAATAAAAAAAACAATGAAATGTTGCTGTTTTGATGTACTGCTGCAACAGAATGTTAGGATGAAATAATGCACCACTTCCCGCACGGACAGTGTGTGTCAGTTTAGTTATTCAGATAAACCAAGCCAGTCATGCATATAAAAATATCTGCTGCGCAGTTTACCATAAATTCAGTCAAACTTCTCAACTCCTGTAACCCAGAGGCGGTTAAAACAAGACAGATTTATACCTACAGCAGCCGACCCCAGGCATGAAAGAACAGATGCCTCATGTTTATTTTCAAAATAGCTCGACTTTCTGTGGACCATGTATTCTTTCAGCCCGTTTGCCATGGAAAAGTTCTGCCTTTAAAAACACTTTTTTCACTCACTTTTAGCTGTGCTTAAATCTATCCTAATCCGTTTAACTAATCCTGCCTCCAAAACTTAATTTCTTCTAAAACTTAAAGTGAAAATCTGCCCTAGAACAAATTTTTGCTCTACTGCAAATAGGATAGTTAGGGTGCCTACGTATATGAACAACTTTCCCCCCGAAGCCATGAACCAAAGAGCATTTTGCAGAGCTTCAGTACTGAGATAAATAGGAAGCTAATTTCGTGGACACAGTGGCGATGTGCAAAGCCATTAGCTGGAAATGCGGGCCCATTCCACAGTACTGTTATCCTTCTACAAAATGACGTTTACTGTGAACATAAGGAGCAAACAAACACACATTTAGTCCATATGTTTGGCAGTCTGTTTGCTGTCAGAGAAGCCGCTCCAGGAGTAATAGTGCTAACATTTCTAATAACGTTGATGAGATGTACACTCCCAGTACACGTGTGTGCGGGTATGTGTATGCATACATTTGCATATATAAAATCTATCCATGGGAAGAGTATGATGGCAAAAAAAAGCTCTCCCTCCCTCCTCCTCCCTCCGCCCATCATAACATCCTGAAGATCTGCCGCTACAAAGTCACCTCCTGTGATGCAGTGGCAGGTTTGTGAAAGGCGAGTCATTTTTCGCTTGAAGGGGTGCAGGTAACCACCCGGAGACGCTGCTGTTAAAGTGGGTGTTCATGAGGGCGGAAAGGGTGCTGGGAGAAACTGTCGGACCTCTGCCTCTGCGTTGTGTGCGACCAATAGAGGCTATTGTTATTCTCAAATGTTTAAGGCTCCAGATGAGCTACTGATACTCGTCCATGGTATCTCAGACCGGGGAGCTATTTTCTATCCCATCATCTCGCTCCTAAGCTGTAAATTGAGCACAGCAAACAGATGAGAGCGAATAGGAATAAGTCAAAACCTCGTTTCTCTCTTTCCTGCACCATAAAATGAACCTGACGGCGAAGCGTCAGAGTAACTGGTGAAACATTACAGTAGGAAGAAAAAAAAAAAACAGCAAAAGAAATATAATTGCCACTTGTCGCGCGACTTGAAAATGCACTAAATAGGTCACTAATCTGCTCCTAAATGCGGTACAAAGGAGTAAGCACAGAGCAAGTCCTCACCGAGTCACATTTTTTCCCTTGTGCTGATGAAAGGCAGTCTGTGATCTGCCCCAGATAAATTCACTCACAAGAATTTCTCCTTGCGGCTCGACCGATCAGCCCACAGCCATTAGCACTTGTCGATGATTCTATGGTGAGAACCTGCGGAGGAAGGAGGGCCAATACAGTGTGGTAGCAGCCGCCAATACATGATCAAATAAAGGGGCCGTGCTTTGAAAAACTCTTGCACGTCCTACATTTGGCCTCAATCAGTCTTGCCGCCGTGCTGGTGCGTTTCAGGAAGAAAAGCAAAGATATGTATTGATTGGAGAGCAGGATGGACTCTGGTTAAAAGAAATTGCAGGACATGGAAGGATGGAAAGGGAATGCATTAAGATACGATTTAGATTAACTTTTTTTTCTCAAGCAAATCCGGCATACGATTCTGCGCATTTAACCATCAGGCTGAGCAAATTGATTGATGTTATGTGGAAACCGTTTATAAATGGTACCAAATCCTTAAAATGAAATTGTAAAAAAAAAGATTGAGTGCAGAAACCACTGATAGTGATCCACCTTTAAAAAGAGAAAAAAGTCATCTGATCTGACAACTTTCTGAGATAAGATTTAGTATTATAACATCATAATAAATGATGTTTTTCACATTATACACAATAGAAAGTTGACTTGATTAAAATTCTGTTTAGGGTGTAATTACAGAAGATTAAAACACATCTCCAATCGAACATCCGAAGATTTCCATATCATTGTCCTTGATAGGCTGAGAACTTGTGGCCTAAAAATGATGACTGAGGCAATCAGTCCCCATATTCACACTAGGACAGTTCATTACCGTGTTTGGATACTTGCCCAATAGCATGGCACAAAACAGGGACCTGATACCACACTATTCAGAAGAAAAATTACTAACTGACTAACACAGGTACAAAACTGTGAAGCAGTCTGATAAACTATCTGAAAATTAAAATACTGCCAATACTTTGTCAATGCAAAGGGACAAACAGATATTTTGAACCTAAAATGTGAGTGATATTTGAGATGCCTGAACTAATACAGTGATGTGAGATATACATATGCTTGTGAAGTTGGATATAACATTGTTGCGTCACGGCCTGATGTCTGACCTGCATTGTGGAAAAATCTGCACCCCAAGTTTAAGTAAGTAAGTAAACAACAGCTGTGTTCCAAACAAAAATGAAAAGTCAGGAATATTAAGTACTTCAAAAGCAGTAGCTTGTACTTATCACAGCTCTCCATATGTAAAATAATTTCTGGGTGTGCTACATAAAACTGGTGTGAGACGCAGGATATGTAATGCATGTGTTTAGGAAAGCGTTCAAAGGTTTAAAATTACATTTAGCTCCGAGGGTGCAGGGAGATAGTAAGAGCAAGAGGAGGAAGCCAGGGCTGGCCTATACACATATTTTATGTAACATCAGTATATGACAAACTAACAACAAAGCTTAACATCGATCTGGGCCAATGCTGAAGTTGAAGGGTAATCCTGTAATACATCCTCGAATGCAGCACCCAATCCAAAATAAATCAATCAATCAAAATACAAAAAATTTATAGTAAATATGATGAGTGCAGGGTGTTTGGTTTTAATATTTTTCAACGAACATCACTATTCCAAATAACAGACAACCATTCTGCTAAAACAGCTGTAAGGTTTGCAAAGCAAAGGCTAATTCATGTATTTATAAAAAGATGGTATCGACAGATGAAGTATTTAAAAGTTATGTGCTGGTTATAACCGTCATTAGCAATGAAAAGGTTTGCATGATTATCTACTCATTAAATTGGGTGATATTCATTAGAATTACTCACAGATTATGAAACAAATTGTCGATGAAGACCTTTCTCGTTTTGTGATGTTTCTTGCGCACGACAAAATTACCAAACAATATTTCATTTCTCACCTATATCCTGTTCATTCGGCTTGCTGGCCATTAAATGCAACCATCGAATGACAAATGCAGCTTGGCTGCCATTCCAAAGGAATCATGTTTGTCCCGACTCTTGGAACGCAGGAATAAACCAAAATGCCACATGATTATTGTCTTTAGGTACACCCCATCCTCCCCTCGCCGTCTCTGTCTCTCTCTCTTTCTCCCTCCCTCCCTCACCCACTCCTCCATTAGACTGTCACGTCCGCGAGGGAAATTGGAAGACATTAATGTGTATTCAGACCATATCGAATCAGTTTTCTCACCACCCTCAGGGTTTAATAGGGAACAATAACTAAATTATGACAAGAATACAAGCCAGTTGTTCACAATTCTGGCGGAAGACCCACAGTGACATACTGCTGATATAGCGAATCGCTCCATTTCCCTTTATGTTGGAGCATTTTGATAAAATAGGGAGGAAAAAAAACACAGTGAAGTGGAAGCACATAAAAAAAGGAAACAGACTGTCCCAAAATAAAAGCCCATTTCATATCTATATTTCTTTGTTTAACCTTGGTGGGAATGTTGTCCTCTGTGTCTGTTATAAGACAGATGAAAGTGGTGTATAATGTATTGGTTAAAACATCTCTCCCTCTCGCTCTCTGTCTGTCTTTTCCTCCATTTCCTTTGAACCAGCATGGATTTAACTCACCACAGTTTGTGCCATGATAAATTCAATCATTGCTTACAAGCACACCTGCAATGAAGGAGTGCGGGTGTGTGTGTTGTGCAGGCTAATGCAATGCTCACCCAAGCAAACACACACGCAAGGCAGCCACAGGCCTTGGCCTATATATCAAACTGCAGGATCAGCAAGATTTAACTCTTGACGGCAAAGCTACATGCTATTTAAAATTCCTGGGGTCTATTCAAAATTCATGGCATGAAGGTATGGATTATGGATTATTATTATACTAAAATTATTTTGCTATTTGGCTCATCTACCTCTTCTGTGTCCTTTTTTTAAATAAAACATATAATTTACTCCATGACAGTAAAGAACAGTACATAGCACTGAAATTAATGATGGCACAACCAAACCTTGAAAGCATCTTATATTTCCTGAAACTGACAAATAAGTTGTTGTTTTTCTGAGATCAATTAGTGTCATAAATAATCTTTCTGCTTTGTGTGTGTTTGTCTGTTTGTGTGTCTTTCTGTCTAAATCTGAGTGTTTTGGTTTTGTGGTGTGTTATAACATATAAAAATGACCCTAAGACAATCTTAGTCCACTGGTGGTGTACAGTTCCAATGAAAATATAGACAAAAGCACTTTTTCAAATTTCTTGTCGTCAAATTTCAAGTTGAAAAAAGTTTTCCTCTGCTGCTAAAGATTGCTTCGGGTCATTTTTGACCCCAAGACAACTCCAGGGTTAATGATGCAGAGTGATGATGAATAGTAATTATCACCAGTTAGTAGTTAAAAGTGAAATTACCTGCTTTAGGAAAAAGAGGGGGGAAATAAAAGAAAAAAAAATCGACTTTTTTACATTACATTTTGAAACATTAAAAGAGCTCCCTCCGGCTGCTCCTTGTTTGCTGTGAACAACTCGGTTGTTGTGGAATGTCAGAAGAAAGGATGGAGAAATCAATAGTGTTTATTGTTTTAAGAAAAACGACATATTCTCACTTCTTTGAATTCAATATTGTCAGTAAAATTAACACAATTGAGATTACCCTTGTGTCTAGTTTCAGGCTTTGGAGCTCAGTGCCATTTTAAAGATGGAGCATAAATTGTACCGGGGATGAGAACAATGCTGCTGGACTAACCTAAGTATTATCTCAGAGGCAGCAAAAAGCCACTGTCGCTAACCTTTAACAAGAACATGCTCGACAAAAGACTGCAAGTTCAGCAGTTCCTTTCTCTACCCAACCCACTACCATTTTCGCTGAACCTGTCCTTTAAACAGCAATTTGCTTCTCGTCCAATGTTCAACATTTATTCGTTGCCCAAGGTCGTCATTTGTGTTGGAAACCTTTTGAATCACGCGGACAAGAAGTACCTCATAGAAAAGGCGCGGGGGGGGGGCAAAGGTTGTCCACAAGCTTACAATCTAATATTTGATGAGAATTCAAGAGTTTCCAAGGTTCTGTAGAGTTAAATAAAACAACAACAACAACAAAGAAACTTACTGTGTTGGCAGTGGACTCCACTAAAGCCTGGTGGACACTTGCAGACGTAACCGATGAAGGTATCGCCCCTGTAGGTCTCACTGATCTCACATGTTCCTCTGTTGTGGCAAGGGTTTGGATGGCAAGGCCCTGTGTGGAAAAGAAGCAAAAATGTGTGAAGAAGTTTGTTGCGTGCTATTAAAACAGGGGGTCAACACTGTGTGAAACATTATGGGTTGCATTGTTATCTGCGTATACAACAGCACAGTGTTCGAGAGAATAGATGCCGTCTGGTGTGTGCATGACCAAAATACATTTATCGCCATGCCAACATTGATTCATCCGTTCTTACAAAACCTTGTGAGTATACATATCAAGAACAAAAATCACAATTAAAACGTTTAAATGAACAAATTATAAAGAGGAAATGAGACAGACGGAGCGAGGTTGGGGGGTTGATTTCTGTGACTGCTGCTGCTCTCTGTGGTCATGAGAGTAGCCCAAGGCATCGTCTAAAAATCACTGAATATGTCCCCTGCAGCAAGGCAACACTTCATTCTGGCAAAGTGGAGTGCGCAGACTAGTTCCTGAGGTAGAGCACTATTACCTACATGCGCTGAAATGTTCTCATGCCATTGCGCATGCAAAACTGCGAGTGCCGGGGAAAAGTGAACTCAGTGGAATACTGAGTGCAAAAACTTAAATTTGAAGAAATAATTTACCCTCCTCCCAAAGTGCTACCAGGCGAGATACTCTACGATTAAAATTGACATCAGCACGGCAGCAGGCCCAGACTGAATATCAGGCCGTACACTGAATTCATTTGATGACCCACTAGAAGTGAACCTCTACTTAAACAGTTTGTACCCCCCCCCCCTCCCTCTACATTGATTTCACCATTTCACCATTCACATTGCTGCTATACCAATAAAAAACAGTGGTTAAAAGCCTAATGACCATCATTTAGTATAACTTTGAGAGGCTTGTGCGCTCGCACAATCAGAGCATTATCCTCACTAATCTGGACAGCCACCAGTTTAATTATTGAGCATGCAGACTTAACCATAATTTATATAAACCTTTGTCCCATCTGGAGGATCCAAGCACATATGCCAGGATGCTATTGCTCCACTTTTATAATCCCCCATAAACCAGTAGACAAACTCCACAACCTGGGATAAACCACTTTACACTATTCATTGTGGACCTCCTTACTTGCATCAGGAATAGAAAAGCACACAACAGAGGTGCCCACACAATAATTTGTGTACTCTCTATAGAACAGTTGTGTATGTTCATCAATTTCCTCACAATTTTTCATGACAAAAATATACCAATTGGCGCATTCTTGCAGAATTGCAGAACATTATGAAAAAAAAAAAAATGCTGTGGGAGAAAAGGGCCGCCTTTTCTGCCCTTTTTCCTTTTTCTGCTTCTCTTTTTTAAAACCTGCAGAAACGACACACTAACGGGATGGAGAAACCCAAAAGGCATAACGTGGGCACTTGAACATTGACAGTAGTGCAGTGCAATAGCTGAGGGAAAGGGTACCGAGTCGTGTTCAGTGTCATGGCATCGATTAATTTGTTGAATAACATAAGTAGCATATTGCAGTGGCTCGTGCTGCAAATGGCCCTGAGCAATGCAGAGGGCTATCACACAACATATGATCTCGGACGCTTACAATACAGAGAACAAATTCTGGTTGAAATGTAAGTTTATTTTAATTGTATATTAAGAAATGGAAAATAAATGTGGCTACAGTGACACTTATTCTGACTTACGTGTATGTGAAATAAATAGTTTGATAAATGTTAATGTCTATATGTGATTTGTAAACACACACATTCAGTGCAACTCCAAATTAAATGTGTTTTTCCTCTGGACTTGTAGTGTATATTCCAATTTAATGAGAAGCTCAAATTAAGTGTAACATACGAGAATAATTTGTCCCTAAAAGAATTAGACAAGGATTATATTCAGTCATATACAGATGGATTAGTTTTGCATAATTGGCATGATTTAATATATTTGTAGTGATGTTTGTGTCACTCTCTATGTTGTGCTACAGCTCCGGTGTATTCTGACCATTTATTTAATTTGAATACTGGCCAACCAAATAAATTACAACAGATCAGCATTCCTGCAGAAAAGCAGAGTTGTTTTACCTCTATCCAAGGGTCAGCACAACCCAGTGCATTCAAGCAAATTAATATTCATGTCCATTAAGTACATATGTTTTTGCAGTGTATGCGGCGTCCAATTCATTAATAACATACTCTTTAATGTTTGGGTGTAGTGAAGCTTTGCGACTAATAATAAAACTGTGTCTTGTGCTCTGCGGTTTTAGGAAATAACAGGAAAAAATATTCGTAAGTGTTTATTCCCCACATTTATATGACCCAGCAGTTTGCTATTTTACTGGCAGTGAGCACAATATGGTGCCACTATACTGTCATCTACAATCTTCTGAAGTGTGGAGCCAAATAAATAACAAGGCCCCTGGTTATTGGTGTCCTAAATCAAGGCCCTGCCAATAGCCCCCTTGTCTCTTAAACATCATGTTGTACACCTGCACCAAGGCCATCAAAACTGTGGATGGAGATTAGATGGGAAAAGTTTTGAAGAACTCAGTTAAACCTCAGCATGTGTCTCTTAAAAAAATGCCAGTGTGAAGCAACCAGTGTCTTGATACAATTTCTATTCTAGTGTTTTTACGATCATATTTTAACCCTGACACTGTAAACTGTGCTTTGACAGGTCTCTTACTTCATTTTAAGTGATAAGCAACAAAAGAAGTCTCAAGGGGGAGACTATGATGCCCTCCAAATGAGCAGCCCTGAGCGCAAAATTTTACAATGTCAAGTGCAAGGGGTGTGGCTTTGAATTGTACCCTACTTCATCAGCTCAACCATTTAAGACTAAGCCCTACATGCACAAGTGCAAATTAACTTGGAGAAGAAAGTACATGAATTAACACCATTAGCCACTATTATAACCACCACTAATATTGTTCCCTCATTGGAATTAGTGGGCCTGTGTTTATGAATTACAAACAGGGTAATCCTATCGAAGTCATGCCATTCCAAAGCCAGGATCTGAATCAGTAATAATGAGTGGCGGCTAATAGGTTGAACATAGGAACGTATAATGGCTTTCACAGAGAAACCATTCTCTGAGGAACAGGGGGAGGTGACATGTTTCAGGGCTGTTT
Organism: Colistium nudipinnis; assembly: GCA_016785305.1. Taxonomy (NCBI): domain Eukaryota; kingdom Metazoa; phylum Chordata; class Actinopteri; order Pleuronectiformes; family Rhombosoleidae; genus Colistium; species Colistium nudipinnis. Next base: position 60,896 of record JAFBJU010002263.1, read on the forward strand.
TGACGTGGCGATCTATAGTCACACCACAGTGTACTGACAGCCTCCCTAATGGAAAGTAGAAAAAAGCAGGGAGGGGAGAAGGCTGGGGGAGAGAGAGTCAAAGTGAATGTGGAAGAGAGCCACAAAGCCAGTGGGCTCTGTATGACATCTACGTCACAGGTTCCGTTGTTATATTCTTGGATAGAAAAGCCTGAAAAACTTTACAAATCCATATTTCAAAAAAATATTGATTCACTGGTATTGATTTAGTTGATGTACTGGGATTTATGAACCTGGATGACACTTCTGAAGCGATCATAAAGTACTTAAAGGTGAGTAGAATGCTGTGTGATCTCACACCATATTTGTTGAAAAATGCAAAGCCTGCAAGTTGTGAATTGGGATCACATGCCACTCAGCATATTATTTCCAAAGCAAATGGTGGATGAGGATGCAAACTGTTTTTGCCACGAGGACAACACCATGTCTGACTGCCATTGCAATTATGATAACCACATTGGCTGTGATTTTTAAATCTTAAACATGAATTACTTTTAAAACTATCTGGGAAGAAAAATAAACAGCAACATGTATAAATGTGTGACAGAAATTCTGAGTGAAATTCAGTTTTTATTTTGGGAAATAAATTGTCATTTTGTGGTTGAACACAACACGTTCACCCTTGCACTCCCTGCTCACTGCCCCAAATGAACCGTTTTAGTAGAGGTCGAATGCGTAAATGAATGACAGGCATGGTGGGAGGAATGGGCGGTACACATTTAGGATTAAACGAGCAACCTTTCGAGAAAAAAACCAAGGGAATGGACGTTGTGTGTCATCTCAGAAGATCCCATCAAGCTGTCAGTGGATGTTCACTTCACCCTGCGTGTATGCTGTGCGATATGTGTCGGAAGGAAACATTGGCAGCTTTCTTGTGTGAATGTCAGCTGCTGCTCTGCTGTACAAGCCAACACTCACTCGGTGATTGATGTAAGCCCGTGTTGAGTCCAGCGCGTGCGCTGTGATTCGGTTTCTGGCAGCGAAGAGAGGCCAATCAATCAGTCGCTGGGCCCTGACCAATGGTTAAATACAGGAAAGCATCCTTTGTTTCTTTGCAGATCAATCAGAACACCCTGGCGTTCTCAGGGTTAAGGCTCCACGCAGCATGCGCTCTTGCATTTCAGCTGACAGCTGTCCCAAACATTGACTCTCTAATACAAGTACAAGCGATACTAATTCCATTAAGAAGAAGGATAATCGGCTGTGCACTGAATTTTATCACAGAACTACTTAAAAGCGATACTGTTCGACACAAAAGTTGACAATGTCACAATGAGAAGCCTGAGGTGTTAAGGCTGACTTGACTTTGTGAGACGAATGTGATTAAATGGTGAACCCCTTTTCTTTTCTACCCCTGCGTCCACTTAATCTAAAGTGCTTTGACATTAGTTTGCGAGGTCGAGTGGAGGTTGGACAAAGAATTATTGACTGAGCCCCGATAAAGATTTCTGCTCATTCCAGGGAAGTGTGTCATGTTGTAGGTCTAGCTGACCATTTACTGTACAACAGCAGCACGGGGGAAGGCTTTCATCTAATAGCTGTGCACTAACCAGAAACAACACAGGTTTAGATCTTCAATGAAGTGGAGTGGAGTGCACTGAGCAACACATCCCCAGTTACAACTCCTCCCTTGAAGTAAAAGAAAAAAAAAGTCTCTCAAGGAGATTAAGTGAAAGAACAACTTAGAATTGTCGAGGAAAAACAGAGCTGAAAATGAAATATCTACATTTCCGTACAAATTCCTCCTGACATTGTATGGAGTTAAGAGTGAAGAGCAGGCCCATCAACCGCCCTGTTAACCTTTGAGTTTCTCGACATCCTCAAATTTGACTGACTTCCAACTAAAGGAAGTGCGTTTTTTCTAGATGAGCCATTTTCAAGACAGTGAAGAGAGAGGCACCACTTATTTTAAACTGCAACTTGCTGTCACTATGGTAAACAGTGTTATCTTTTGAATTCAGTCATGTCACACCTTACCGGACACTACACTAGTAAGGAAAGAAATTACCTGCCACGGGAAATTTGAAATCTACATTCAAGCTCATATCAGCGGTGGATGTGCCCCTGACCAAATGTCAAAAATCTGACATGTCCTAATTGTGTGAAATCTATTTTTATCCCCACTCTCCTTGTGTGATGGCTTCACGGGATCATGGGCTTATGGTCACTACACCCATCATTCACCTTGACTGATGAAAGCTGGCACCGTACCACCAATATTAGATCTCAGCATAGGCCACCATATATTCATGCTTTCAGTGAGTCCTTGGCCTCCTATCCAACCCCACCCCCCCTCACATTTCAGCCCGTCAGCGTTTGACAAAGTCAGACAAATGCAATTACTTAAAAGTAGTAAGAGTCACGCACAAACTAAATGGTTTGGAATATGTCAAATTAATATCAAAAAGGAGAGGTCAGCCTAAGGAGCAGCATCATTTTAGGGAAACCCCAGAGAAAAGCAAAAAATGAAGGTTGTCGTGTCAGAAAACGTCACAGCAATGTCAAAAGCAGTATCCTCTTCATATTTTGAAAACCTGCATTTTTGTGATTCTATTGGTTTTCAGCAATGCTTAATTGCAGCTAATAAATAATATGCATTCGAATTAGGTTTCAAATAGTGAGACAGAGACTGCCTCTAACGTTCTTTCTTCGGCTTTGAGAGTCAAGGCTAAGTTAAACTTTTTTTTCACATTTACAGAACAGTGCTTGTTGACGTACCTGGTTGAAATTTTATTTTAGAAGGCGTATATTTCAAATTGCTTCATTCCTAACCTTTGTAAATAAATACCTGAATATATTGTTATGCAAAGTTTTTATTAGTGGTTGATGTTTGGAGGCCAAAGAGTTCCCCTCATGGAGCCCCTTCAAAGCGCCAAATCCTTGCATACCACAGAGGCCATTGTAAAAGTAAAGGGAGTTTTTACTTTCGCAATGCCAGGAACAGTACTTTTATGCAAATGTTAATGTAATATTTCATCCAGTGTAAAACCATAGCACAGACCATATTCACAGCATAGCCATTTTACCCTGACGCCATGCTCAGGATGGGATGCTTAAATACTGCTAACATGAGAAAGGTTCTCAAGTATGAATAAGGTTCTTTGTTTGTTATGTGCATGAAGCATAAACTGCACTACAAATGAATATACAATAACAATGAATAGTTAGTGATAGCTTACTGTGTTGTCCACATGATGAGCTTACCAGCTGGTGCTGAAAGCCCCTGAATAGTTTTAGGCAAATGACTATCTAAGAGGACCAAAGGAACTTTCATAATAAAGCACCAGTAGCAAACAAAAACAGTCAACATTTGAAAAAATGCACAGTATGTCAATGACCTCCTTCGCATTTTTATTGTAATATTAAATATCTCTTTCCTATATGTTTATAGAACAAACCCAAACCTATTGCAAAATAAATTGTTTCAATATTACATTTTGGCAAAATACTATTAGTAACTTTCTATTCTAAAAGTTGTTTTAAACGCCTTGCATATGGTTGGAAAATGTTCATAGACAAGACTCCAATAAGTTCAAACTAGCAGGGCATGGACAAAAAATTAACAATGAAGAACAGTTCCCTTTATATTATCATAGACAAAAGATGTGTATATGGAGATTAAAAATATGAAGACTGCAAAATAGCAGCGGATATGCTTAATGCTTCAAAGCTGTCAAGACTAATTTGGACTCGCATATCACCCTGTCCTATTTTCTCTCTAAGTCCAGTTCCAGGTCAGTGATCACAAGTCGCACCTCATTCAGGTCATTTTCAGATACGATAATTATTTCTTGAGCTGTTTGCTCTCATCAATTCTCTCATCTGAAACGTCCAGTGCAGAGAACACTACAAGATTAATTGCAGTTTTTCCAACAAAAAGTAATTTAATGTATAATAAATTCAGCTATAAAAAATATAGCTGAATTCGGACAAATTAAATTGGCAAATGAAATGATATACATTCATATAGTGCTTTGAAAATATCTGCTGGATTTTGTCCTGTCTATTGGACATCTTTTTCGACAATTACATTTATATTATGCCTTTTGACTTTGAACAAGCTGACATTGATGTGTTAATAGTTTTCTAATAATAATAATAAACAAATTCAAATACATATAAAATAATATTATTTAAAGAGATGCTGTTGAAGCAAATACAAATTCACTATATACTATGTGTGTGTGTGTATACAGTATATGCACGTGTATATATGCATTTCCATTTTTTGTTTAATAGATTAGTGACTGAGATTATACTGTGCTTAGCATAACAACAAACTGCTTTGATTTCTGGGGTTTTATGTCCTGTCTCTATAAATGAGTCTCGCATTTGGTCTCAAATAATCCAGCAGAGATTAGCATTAATGAAAGAAGCATGGATAAAGGCAATTAGATGCTGAGCATGAAGTTTGTATTCAGTTGCAGTACTCCCCCAAGATGTGAAGTGACATTTTAATTACAACAGTGATGAAGATAAATCAGGTTTGTGTTTACTGTTGTCCTTGGTGGCATTTCTTTTGTAATAAAACCCTGGTTACATTAATTTTCAATAATGAATAGTAGTACATTCTGAATACCAAATGTTGTCACAAACAATATGATTTAAAAAAAGCATTTTCTGTTCAATAATTCACAGTTCCTCACTTCACTACATATTATATGAATACCCTTTCTGAGAGCAGCACACAAGACATTCTTCGAGGAGTGCCTGGACTAAACGTTCAAATGTTAATGGCGGACATTTATGATTACAGACCTTTGTGCTCTAAATATGATAAGATAGAAAAGTTTGGAGAAACATAAATTCATGTGGATTAATGCTACTTTTATTTCTAAAGCAAAAAACACGCCCATATACTGATGGTCATTTTCTAAAGACATCCTCGAAATTAGGCTTAATACTCAGGTATGCCGGAAATTTCGTGATGAAAAGCCATCAAGTAAAAGCAATCATTTCACTGCATTTACTGTAACAGGCTGCAAACAACCTCAAAACCCTGTACCAGAAACATTGAGGGAAGTCTCTTGAGTCACATTACCAGAGGAGGTTAAAATACAGCTGCCTTATGAAATGAACTACCATGACATCATCCTAAGTGCTGCTGATCAGTGAATCAATGCAGGAATTAGTGAGTCAGTAGTAATGAAGAAAGGAAAAGGGCTTGGCCGAGATTTAGAGTTTGAAAGAGCTTTCCCCTTTTACTCATTCTATCTCTCTCCCATGCCAACATCCACACATGGATATACACAAATGAAGGGGAATCACGTTACCAAGCATAAAAATGCCCCACCTGCTGAAGTTGGTTCCTCGCCATCTGCTGCTGTTGGGACCAGAGAAAAGGGGAGGAGGAGGAGGGGAAGAAAAAAAAAGACAATATATTAGTTTTGTCACAAGAATGTGGCAGCTTTAAGTGTCGCAGCTGCATGCAACACTGACGAATCACCTTTATTATGTATTACAGTGTACAATGCCATATGTTTAGTAACATTTGACATATCATTTGTGGAAATATCCAGTTTGTAAGGCCGGACACACCTGCTACCTGTAGGGGACTCTGTCCTGCCCACAGAAATAGCCACACCTCTGCCATGAAACGAAGCGTGCCACTGTGTCAGGGCCCGTCTCCCGTTTATACACCGCTCCTATGCCATGTCCCGGTCGGTGGCCTCCGACTAATACGCGTTCATGATTCTGAACCAGTCCAGGATTAGCCCCTGCGGCATACATCCTTGGCTCCTGAGCCCCAGTTCGGCTCCATGACTGAGATTTGGCCTGTCTACCATCATTACCACAGCCCTCTATCTCCATCATCAACCCTGAAATAGCTTCAAAAATGTGCCTCAAAGGTGGACACAGTTACAAATGCCTGGAATGTCAAATAAAATGTGCAATATTCTTTTGGATGAAATGTGTTACAGGAAGAGGAAGATCCCTTGGCTGGCACGTTGATGGATGGATGGATGGATGGATGGATGGACATAGTCTGAATGAATTGGCAATTGGTGCTTCATATAAATGCATTTTCTTTCTCAATAGATAATGCTTCCGCCTACCAATGTGCAGGGACATGTAAATAAAGTATGATTCCATATCATGCACATGTTTTCATCCACAGTGTTGAATACTAATTGGATTAGCATTAGCATATGGAATTGGTTATGGATGCCAGCATTTCATGCACCTGCTCATGATTCCAATAGAAAACCCAACAATCTCATCTCCAAAGATTGCACGACAAAAAATGCACAGGGTGGATTTCTCATTACCATTTCATAAAGCAAACATCAGCGCTCTGTCAGCCTCCATTCCCCGTGGTCTTTTTGGATGTGAAAATTAAATCACGACACAAAGTGATCTTTGATTTTAAAAAGCTTCATATAATGACAATATTATTTAATGAAGTACCCTATATAAAGGGTTAGGGGGTAGACGGCACCAAAAATAAATCGAGACATCTGTGGAACATACAATATGCACTCTGACAAATATCTTTTATCAGAATGGAGAAAAGGTTCACCAGGCCTCTTTTGTGATAAACACACAGCACAACAAATTGTCAAAGACTGCTTTAAATGTGAAGGAAAGCTTTAAGTGAAACGAGCCATAGCCATACATTTCCACAACCTCTAATCTGATTGGCAGCAGAAGCGCTGCGATGTGTTCTTTCGTGCACGCGGGCCAATGTCATTCCAAAACCAAGCACATTCAATGCTTCACTAACTCTGGTTTTCTTTCTGCTATTTTCTCTCTCCTCTCTTACCATAGGGGTCAAGACACACACACATGGAATCCCACAGACACATTCCGTCCGTCTATAGTGTGTAAACACAATTGCACACTCAAGAAAGAAAAATACACATGCCTCTGAATGCTGACAACTCCCCACACCCACACAAAAATACACATGCTGAGAATACATGAAAGGAAGTTTCTGTTTGTTGTGTTGGAATTGCAAGTGGGGAAAAATAACGAGTGCTAGCGGTCCAATACACTGAGCTGGCAAAATGTCTTGACGTTTACTTGCCAAAAAAATGTAACCAAAATCACTGATTACTTGCTGTAATATTTTCAGCTTCGACACTAGTACGAGATAAATGATTGTATGCTCACATATGCATGCGAACATAGGATGGCAAACCAGAGGCGTTAAAGACTGTCTTCATCCAAATATCAGCAGTGGCCCTTTGTGCAAACGCACAAGCTAATGGTGTTTAGGCTTTTCTGACAAATTACTTTTTTCAGTCAGGAGAGTATGTATTGCTCTCTATGAGACCAGAAAGCATAGATAACTTGACTCTGTGACAGCAAACCTCTTCAGCAGGAGTGTTTATGCTAACGAGGTATGAGACTGTGACCCCAAAAACCTTTCATGGCCCGTCTAATGCTGACAGTCCACGTGGTTTCTCTAAACCTTGACTGTGATTGTTTTATGACCATAACCGAATAGTTGCAGTTGCCTAACCTTATCCAGATCTCATTCAAAGAGCAGGCATACATTTTCTTGTTTTGTAAGTCATATGTTTTAGACGCTGCTAAGTGAACTATTTTGTCTTTGACGTATGAAGTATTTGTCATGGCAAGGCTTGGTTTTCGTGACGAAATGCCCAAGAAAGACTACTGAACGGGTATGCACATTCAGCATTAATACTAAATGCAAATCATTTTAATGCGATGATTGGCAAAACATGTGTGCCGCAATTTCTTCCTTTGAGCAATAAAATGTCGCTGTTCGTAAAATCCTGCAAATCTAACACATCTAAGAAACTTCTCTCCCCATAAAAACTGTCATCAAAGCAAAACCACAGCATTTTCTTCTGCAGCGAGACTATAAACACATCTACAGTATAAAGAATCTTGAAAGAAGAGCATGATTTAGTACCCACATGAGCTTGAGCCAGTGTGTGTATCAGAAAAAGATGGGTTGACATAAACACTGACATTAAGAAGTCAGGTTCAGATTAATGTTCATCTTTAAAAATTGGTGAAAGCCAAACCCCCTTCAACACATTTGAGCTGCGAGGATAAATAACATCAAACAACCTCACTTTATCTTTCTCCATTATATAGTAACATAAGTATTCTGAAACTATGTCATTTTGTGGCTATAGTCCTCATGTTATTAAGATAGATAGGTGAATATTGTCTATTTTAGTGACATATAATGTTGTTTAACACACTGTTCCAATGTGTTTAGCAAATGCTTGGCATGTGGATGCAGCGAGAGTACGCTAATAAATGTGTAAAACCTGGAAGGTTGAGGAGATGACTTATTCAAAGGCCCCCGCTCCTTCGCAGGAGAAGGTCCTCTCTGTTGCACGATAAGCCTCCATCCTGGGACATATTGGTTTAATCTGACTGACAGCCAGGAGACAGTAATAACCATCCATAATCTAAATGGGAACCAGCCTGTCTGTCCAAGACAGGCCTGATATGACCTCAAGGTGTTCAGCAGAGATAGAGGGAGCAGTGTGCAGGTACAAAAGCCATACAGAGCACACCCAGTGTACATGTGCGGTGGTGGACACGCACGCACACCCACACAAACTAGATTCACTATCCCCAGGGCGGACACTCATTGACACAATGCATTCCCTATACCCTTATCCCAACCCTTAACCATCAAAACTAAATGCCTAACTTAAGCCTTTCCCCAAACCTAATTTAATGTGAACCTTAAACCTAAAACCAAAGTCTCATCCTTCTTCACCCATGAGGACTACTACAGTGACGTGGGTCCCCAAGTGTGCCTTCGCGGCATATGTGTTTGTGTTATCTTTCCTTTCGATCATCATAACATTTCAAAATACAAATCAACCAAATACAAAAATGTGATTGTTTATACGGGGCAAGTACACATGTTTACCAATGACAACTAATTATTTGCTTCACTTCCTCAACAGTGTATAAGAAAATGTTATCTGACAGTTTGGTTTCATCATCACAGTGAACTTCAAACGGTGAACAAACGTGTCCTGGTCATGTAAATCTAATGCTAAATTACCTGAAATTAATTATTGAATACCAAAATTGGTGTGACTCACTCACATTACACAAAACAGATCGGAGGTATATTGTATATAGTTGTATATAGATATATACTGTCCAGCGGCCTATAATACGGAGAGTTGTTCAAGGTGTTGAACAAAAGAGTGCACTGTTAGCGGTGGAGGGAAAACTGGCTGGACAAAAACTTCACAATCTAAAGCTGATCAGCAGAGAACAGATCATAGCAAGTGATTAAGGACGAATCTCCTCCACCAATCTTATGAGATCAATTTCAATGTGTACAAAATGAAACTAGAATTTCAGTAAAATGAGAGTATAAAGCGTTTTACCCTTGGTACACACCAAACCACAGGTCAAATACTGTCCCCCAGTGAGGTCTTTAACGACAGAGTGGAAGGTAAAATTTCTCTTAATTCATCATCTACTTCGAGAGTCGATGTGATGTGTCTGTATGAAATGCCAGGGGGAAAGTCGCACACTTGAAGTGGAGTGTGAAATGCATTTGGATTACATCCAATACACCATGAGAACACAGTTTCACAAGCTGACAGACACCTAGAAATGGAAAGAGACCAGGTAAGAGAGATGGGAAAACTACCATTTAAATGACTAATGAGTCTGTTTTATATATATATATATATATATATATATATATATAAAACAGACTACTGTAAGCCGACTCATTAGTTTAGTCACAGCTTACAGGAGAGACATTATGTTCTTTATATTCTATTAGATTGCCACAATTAAATGGTTTGTCTGGTGTGGTTGCTTTCAGTTTCGCTCTCTGTTGTGGCAATCATGAATTTTAACAAGTGTAAACTAAGCCTTACTTAATTCTCGACAGCAGTATCACAGCAAATCATGTAATTGTAAACACTTGTGAGCACAGATACAAAATTGTCTCCTTACCCCTCGACATAAGGTGTGGAGATGCCGAAAGGTTTTTGAGCATTAGGGTACAAAGGTTTTTTTTTTTTTCGGTAAAATATTAATGTGACAGGAATGAGATGTGTAATGTGAATAGAAAGCTTTGAGTCAGTGCTGTGAGCTTCAGAGAATAATTTGGATGTGTAAATAACATCACAAATATTTTAAAATATTTGTTTTCGATAGCCGAGACAAAAACATTAGAATTGCCTGGTTAAGCGATGAGTTCTGATCTCTTATGTGCATGTTCAGTGTTGTTTGCATTGCATCAGCATTACCTCCATTAACCTGTAATGTTTTCATAACAGGACAAATGTATTGTTTTGATGTATTAACATTCATCAAGGTGCGGGGGGTCAACACGGTGATATCAATAATTGCCATTATGCAACAGTTATTGTAGATACTTATCCTAATGTACTAATACACTGCATGGTTTGCACACAAAATACCACAAATGAACGTTCCAATTATTGAACTCGCATTGTGACCGGCCTTTGCTGCAAAACAGATTATTTATCAAGAAAATTGTTGCAAATGAATAGCTGAAACCGGAGCAATATTAGTGGAGCACCGATAACACGGAGGTCGCTCTGATATGATGGCTCTGTAAATCGCTCTCACCTTCATCGCCAGTCGGCCCATGACAAAGACAAAAAACAATGCGGGTAATGGATTGCATTCCCATTCAGCAGTGCAGCATGAAGAGTGACAGTTGGCTGTCGCTGCTAATGCTGGCAGCCCAGGCACCGCTCACTGGGGCTGACAAATCCGGTTTGTGTCTGTCAAGTGTCTCTTGTTAGGAGGCTGGAGCAGTGAAACTTTGGTTGGGAGTTTTCCGTGTTTCTTTCCAGCATTTGGCGGTGTGTAAACGTTATGAGTTATCTTAGACAGATTACGGCAGGTCGAAAGAAACAGAATCCAAGACATGATCACAAGCACCAGATTAAATTTGCCACCGGACTGCAGACAATTACTGGGACGTATGTCATAAATGAGAGACATTAACTATCGCTAGTCACTTTCCAGGCAACCGCAGAATAGGAATGACATAGATTGTAACAGACGTGTTGCAATGGGCATTCTAGGTAAGAACTATCAGAGACACAATTCAGCATTTGACTTCCTACTCGTTTCTGGGGTCAAAGGAAAAGCCACGAACCTCTGTCCGGCTGGAAATGGAAAGAGTCTGAATTTACAGCATCTCAGTTTGTATTCCTTGGCTGCACTGAGGCACATAAGGACATTGGTGAACATGTCATGTGCAGCATTAGCATCACAGATATCACCTTAACTTTGCCCGACCACAAACACACGCGCGCGCGCACACACGCACGCACGCACGCACACACACACACGCACTAGCACACGCACACACTATCTAGCAGATTCTCACTACGTGTCTGTCTCCCACATAACATCACCCTTGGAAATGTGTGTGCCACCATAGCAGTGCTTATTAACATGAAATCCTATTTCTATGGAGTGGGTGGCTAACTGTGAAATGACTCACAAACACACTACCAGCAATATGAAGGTTTTTTGATGTTCTTACAACTAATGACAAGGAAGTGGAATCATAGCCCTTTTTTCCCAAATTGGAGTGGTACACTCCTTGGAACACTCACAAGTTAATTACCCATCAATCTTAATTTTTATTTTTTGTCAGCGGAGCAACATTGCAGGGTTAAGTCCTAGCTGTACAATATGAAAAATAAAGAACGAACCCGAGGCTGACTTACAACTGATAAAATGTTAATATTTTTGTTTTCCATCTGTATTTCTTAATGTAGTGTAAACAATGCCGAACCATTTAAAATGTGAATATAGGAATATATTTGATGCGCTATGAAACAATGATGAATGTAATCTTTCAAAATACTCATATTATTAGGTTATACTTTTTTAAAACTGACTGTGATCGACTCAGCTAAAAAAGTGTGAAATACAGTGGGAAATGTTAGAAAATGCCATATAATGCATCAGTCTATAGTGCTGTTAACATCAAATAAAAGAATTCATCCTTAGGCATGAGGGAAATAAAACATGCTTCTAATATGAGTCATATCTTTTCTGAAAAAGGTATTGGCCTACTGTAATATATAACTGTACACAGAAATATATGACATTTACAAAGCCCTTTTAATATATTTCTTGGCACTTGTATTTAAAATAAATAATAATAAAAAATAACATATTAAGAACTTTCGAAAATTATAGATTTTTTGCGTCTACATATTGTGTTTGTGTTCAATCACACCACACAACACAACATGAATTGATCTTGGCTACAATTTTCTAACAAGTGTTTTGGAAACCACAAAAATGTGTAACATCCATAACATCAAAGATTGAATATTGTACCCCGATCGTTTGTGGGGGCAGGGGAGGGGGGGTGTGTTCACTGGAGCATCATATTGCTATTCCAAGCATAACAAAGACAAAACTCATTGGCTCAGACCGTCTACAGGAAAGTGTTTTTGTAATATGGTCAATACAGACTGCGGGCATATCCAAGATGCTGTACGTCTTGTGTATCTTTTCAAACAATCAATATGTTTTTTTCTGTCCAAGTCGGATGTCAGTGCACAGAACCAACAGTCAGCAATACCATGTGTTCTTAATAAGGCTATCATGGAATGTATTGATTGTAGATATCCTACAGGGTGCTACATTAAAGATCGCTTCCTCTCTCTCTGATAAGAATGAAACAAAGAAAGTTAAGTTTACAACTGCAACAGTAGCGGAAAAATGGAGGAGGGAGATAAAGAATGGAAGGAAAAGCAGACTTCATCACTAAAGCCATTGGGAAGACAAACTGCCACCAATTTAAAGGAACAGTTCACCCCAAACTGAAAATGCTTCATCATTACCTTCACCCTGCCAGTCAAATTCGGCACCATTGTGTATGACCAGTTAACAAAAGCAAATAAGCTCGGCGAGTGCCAGAGCACACTGACCCCATTATGTAGCACAAGTGCAGCAATGTTATGGTAATTTTGTTCGGTTTTTGAGTCTTAAACTACAGTTTACCTCAATTACTCAGGAGGGACGTCGAAAGGTTAACTCCTGTTGTCGTTGAAAATATACAGTTTCAGCTGACAGTGTGAGAATGTTAATGTTTCAGTCTTGGTTCACATGTAAAGCAGGAACACCTGTGAACACATATGATTTAATGAAGAGCTGTTGGTCAAAAGTGACGGACCTAATTGAAACACCTCCCTGAACTGCCACCTGTTTTAGAGAATTTGGTGGACATTTCCAGTATGGTGCATAATACTAGTGGTTAAAAAATAAATCCTATCATTCCATTTCTTTCATGAATATTTACTGTAAAATCAGTGATTATATGGTGCACATAGCTTTTGGGCAGCTTCTAAGTTTTAACTTTAAGTGCACTAGATTGTTGAGTAGAAATTAAACTATATGAGGTAAAGGTTTTTTTGTAGGCCAGGAATCTAGCGAAGGGAGAGAGGGTATTTAAAGGTCATCATGTACAGTATACTCTACCAATATGCAACACTGCTTTATATTCAACATGGGACCTTTGAAGAACGAAAACATGTTCATGCCGAGATTCTGCTCCTACACATGTTCTGTAGAATGAAAAACCAAGGGAATATAAATTACTTTAGATCAGCATATCTACGTGATGCTTATCAGAACTGCTGATACTGCTCATGGAACATAAGGAGAGCTTAGCAATTTGTTTCAACCAGCAAGTATAACACCGCAAAGCCCCTGTATATACAAAAACACTGATATGGCTATTCTAAAAATGTTTTTCTTTTATCTAAGTTTAGCTGAAATTAAAGAAAGCATCAATGGACATCAAGTGATCATTTCTGCCATTGTGTATCGCCTTGTTCAACAAATGACAAAGAACCCAAACTTGAAAGCGTAAACTAGACTCTTGTTTCCTTGCCAAGTGTGCGTATGAAATGTAATTTGTTCACATCAAAGAAGATAAGAGAAAACCCTGACTCATTCACTGTATCCCACATTGTTAGTGTAGAAAGGGAGGTGGGGTGAAACTCTCTCTTCTCCTAATTGGATGTAATAGCTAGAGGGAATAAGCCCAATTTGGCCTCGGGGAAAAGAAGGGGGAAAAAAAGAGAGAAAAGATGTTTAGAGGAGGCCGAAAATGCTAAATAGCCATGGAAGAGTAAAAGGAAAGTCGGTGCGGCCCTAGTCAGCCAGACATATACAGATTGCGCGATTCAGATAACAGCTGGGCAAAAAAGCACAGAGAAGAAAGTAAATGAGCATGCAGGACTGAGGGTTGGAATGTGAAGGCACCCCAGAGGGAGAGACAGAAGAAAGCTTCGAAAAAGCATGCCAGACACATAAAATGGGTGGTGACGACAGAGAGCATGATGGCCACTACGCCTGTAAAAGCTTTGTGGAGGACCTGGTCCAGAGAGAAGAGATCGTAGTCTTTGTAGGGACATTATGAAAGAACGCTTGGGTGCTCCTATAAAGTCAGTCGATTGCTGAAGGCAGCCCCCCACCCCCCATGAGTTAAATAGATGTCAGCAGCTGGTGGAGCCAGAATGTTAGGCCTTAGAATATGAGTGATTAGGGACATCCAATCCATGATTTTCTCTTTTGAAAAGGGTCAGACCAGCATTTACCGCAGAAGATTCAGACTGAACTCATTTAATTGCAGTGGCACAATTCACTGCAATCAGTTATTTTGCTCATGGCTGAAAAATCAATTTGTCCAGAGCTTTTGTGCAGGGATCAATCTTGATTAACTTTGACATGCAAATTCTAGCTGCGGTCCAATTTCAGCAGTCTTGAGCGTGTTGATCTTTGTGGGAAACTATAAATTATCTGGCAGAATTGCATCCACCCTGCAATGTTAAATCGCTCATAAAAGGTTTTGTAATTAGTCGTGACTCAGAAGGCAGGAATGGATGGGGCAAATATGTTGCCGCTACCATTTAGCTTTGCACAGACTGGGAATGTGGGAGCATGTGGCACATGAGACAATATTTTTTTCCGTCTCAATGACTTCTCCCGGCCGCCCTATGATATGATGTAATCCCTGAGCAAGCTTAACCAAAACTGCAGCTGTGATAGTCCAGAATCAGTAATCATAATCGGTACGCTGTGGTGGAGCTTCGGTCACTGTGAGGTTAGATGCTTCACGCAATGTAATGCTCACCTCAAAGGCTTACACACAAAAACACACACACACACACACGCACACTCACAAAGTCTTCTCTTTCGAGTCCGTGTCATGAAAACATCTTCTGTTGCCACAAAAGCCTCCCAAGAAGCATCCACAGGAGAGGGGATCTTTCCTCCCAGCCAGGGATATCCTACCCTCTTAGTTCTGGGTAAGCTCAAACCACTTTCTCTCTAAGAGAGGATTTTAATCGTTTAAGACCACCTCCACAGCTCCTCTGACTTCGTACTGGGAGTAAACTAAATTTACTTTTCAGACTCTGCTAAGATACAGTATATTCCCACAGGACCCCCAAATTCATCGTACACGAGTACATCGTGTGGTGTGGTTAAGACCTAAACTGTATTTAAGGGGAAAATAACATGAAATAACAGTGGCTTGAAGGGAAGAGTTCAATAAAAGCAAAAAGAAGAAAAGAAAATGCGGAGCTAACTTATTGCTTTTCTTAGGTGTAAAGGTCTCCATCCTTGTTCGTAACAAGCTGGTCTCCTCTGTTATGCTCTCATTACTGTGCATCCAACTCTAAACCCCGCAGAGGTGCATAGAGGGCTTTTTTCTGCGGACGAGATCAATACCTTTCCTCATCACGGCCAGGGGCAGTGAGGTTCCCATGATTTTGCAGCAGCCAGGGACGATGACTCTACTCGACTTCACTGTGATGAAACTGTTACCCATGGAAAGGACGAACCACAAAGTCACGACAGAATAAAAAGTGGCAGTGGCTCCAAAATAGAGGTGGCAGTTTAGAAGCACATTTTAAGCTATATATACATAATTTAAAAACATTATAATAATA
>JAFBJU010002263.1:76911-293061 GCA_016785305.1 Colistium nudipinnis
TTGTTTCAGGGGTAAGGGAAATGCTGCCATTATCAATCATGATCTTAAAAGCATGATTAGATAGCACCATCTAATCTAAATGTTATAGGGGTTAATTATTCACTGCCTGCATCATACCCCTTTCCTCAAAGCCTTATATATTTATCATTTCACATTTGACATGCACATCAATGCATGTGATGGATGTTGTTAATTTGTGTAATTCCAAAATATCTTATTTCAGGTTGTTGCTAATTAAGAGCCAGAAAAGCTCATTTGGTTTGGTAATTGAACAGGATTCACAATATTATTTTCTACAGTCCCATGACATGAGGAGAGTAATGTCACTTGGAAAAGGCAGCGACATTCAATTGCAAATGGTTGTATTTACCAGTGTGGCTGTGAATTTTGCAGTTAAGTTTCTTGAATTATTATTATTATTATTATTATTATTATTATTATTATTATTATTATTATTATTATTATTATTATTATTATTATTATTATTATAAGCATGCACGCAAAATATTTAACAATATAACAAAATATGTTTCAAACGTTTAAACTCTACGCTGTTGGAAGAACTGTTGAGTCTTGCACCATTCATCTTAAAATCTGGTGAAATGATACAGAAAGCTGACTCAGTTTCTGGGTGTAAATGGAGTGGTATCTTTAGTACCTCATCATCTCAGATAGGGTGGGAGATGGGACCGGCACCTCCTTCCTACAAGAATCCACTGGGCAGCTGATGTTACAGCTTGTGGCTCAGTTCGTGTTCACAACATGACTCCATCCCCGTTTTCTCTGCCCCTCCCTACCCCCGACCGCTTTCTCTCTCTCTCTCTCACGCACATGCACACGCAGACGCACACACATCTCTGCAAGCTCATTACAGATGCCCTACTTTGCTCATGAGCCAGGAGAGCCTTGCTAGCCTCATTACAAACATGGGCACCTCCCATCTTTTGTATCTTTTTTGCTAGACAAGATCTCCCACATTCATGCTCGTATCCCAGAAGTAGCCTGAAGAGATTCATCCAACATATATAAAGAAGGGCAGCTCACCGCTCATCTGACTCTTAACAGTAGCCAGCGAAGAGCGAAGTGTCTGTGACGGAAAGTGCCAAGGAAGATTAACAAGGAGAGCAAATGGGTGGAGGTAAAAACGCGTTTTAGCCGAAAACCATGTCAATACTTCATAGAAGCAATGCATATTCAGAGGCACATGAAGGCATTTCTGTGACCCTGTTCATTAAATGTTTACCTCATTAGCTCTCCTGTTGTCTTCACGTTTTCCATGTGGCATTTGGGATGAAAGGGGAAATCGTGCCACACAAATGCACTCGGTGACTGAGCAGTCCTCTTCAAAACTTGATTCACCAGTACGGAAAATTCCAATGCTTTAGTGCGTTTGACTTGTTTTGCAAGTGCGTGGAAGAGACACAGATGGCCAACAAAAAACAAACTCAAATTTGAATAAATCCAAGACAAGCATTCAAAATAATATTCCCGTTTCTTGAGCATACAGAACATTTGAGGAAAATACTGTATGCTCGTTGAATGTCTGAAGAGATAAAAAAAAAAGAAAATAAAAAAAGAATCCTCAATTAATACCTCTATCACCTTTCTTTGACTAATGTTTGAAGTAGCTTGAGTCTGCATCGTGCAGGCTTAGCAGCAGAATTTGAAACAGGGGAAATGGCTCGCCTGGCTTTGTTCAAATGGAACAAATGGGGGGAAATCTGCCTACACCACACAGAAATTGTCATGGTATAACTGTTCAAATCTGCACAAAACCCTCAGCTTTAGAAATAAGTATTTGCTGTTTTTAGGGAAGAAACGCTCTGGCCTATTTTTAGAAGGGGCGACTTTTTCTGCACTCTCAGTTTTGAAACTGCAACTAATCCGACCGTCTGCTGGCTCCATCTCTTCATTGAGCAGACTAGCACGAGGATTGTATTGATCTTCTAATGCATCCAACTAAGTTAAAAGGTGTTCTGAGTGCATTATGAGGGTAATTTTGCAAATAAAATGCTACCTAAAGCCAGACTTCTCAATGTACATTATCACATGCACATTTTTTCTGATAATTCTTTGTTGATACATGCTCCAAACAATCTTAACGTGGACAGGTGCATAGGCCTCAGTGACCCTCGATGATCTATCAGCCAGGCAGCA
Organism: Colistium nudipinnis; assembly: GCA_016785305.1. Lineage (NCBI taxonomy): Eukaryota > Metazoa > Chordata > Actinopteri > Pleuronectiformes > Rhombosoleidae > Colistium > Colistium nudipinnis. Next base: position 79,069 of record JAFBJU010002263.1, read on the forward strand.
GGGTTGCTACTCTTTTTAACAGAATAATTTCCAGGGCATTTCTTTTAGAAGCTCCTATGACAGACAGAGATCATGCCACCCAATGATATGTCCCTCTCTGTGAAGATCTGATTTGAAAGAGCTTTGAAATACGCAGTGTAAAGCTTTACCTCTAAAATGATTCTGTCTGTCAGGCTTGCACTCTCTTCCTGACATTCTGTCACTCACTCCTGTAACTAGATGACGTGCCACAGAAAGAAATAAGTTGGAGGATGTCAGTTCTTTTATGAGGATATCCCGACTTTGTTCTTGCCGCCTTTTGAAATTGTATTGAATTACATTATTTTTTATTCATTTGATTCTTTTAGAAGGCACTTCGGTGCAGTTACCATCCTTGTTATTTCGAGGCACCTGACAAACACTGCAACACATCTCATTTTATATAAGAGGTTTTTCAATGCTCCTACTGACTGTTTGGTTAACTTACTACTTATATGGGGAAAAAAACTGAAGATATACATGCTGCTTCTCAACAGCTTTACTGTATATGCATGTCTTTCTGATCCGTCTGATCCTTGGGCGACTTTACTTGAGTTGTGCTACACACCCACTGGCTTAAGTTGTGCATTGTGTGCGCTGAAAAGGGCAAACCTTGACAAATTGAATTTTTGCATCCTGCTTATGCCTTGGTCAGTGGACTTCATTTTGCAGACATTACTTACTGAAAGAGCGGCGGTGCTGAGCAAGACAAGGCTTAGGTACGGTTGCTTTATCAGCGATGGTGTACAATCACACGGGGTTACTGAACATCCCCTACACTGTACTGCAGTGTGTCAGTTTGAATAAGCACTGTTCATTTGACATGCAAAAGCAAACTTGACCTGGCAAATGCAAATATACTATCAGACATCATCTTAACACACGACAAACTGATGTACAACTGAATGACATCACCAAACACAAACAAATAAGCCAATGATCCCCAGTCCAGCAAAGGAGTTCAATACACAATGAATGTACCACATAACCAGTAGTTTCATGACATCAAACCAAATCTTTACCCAGCTGCAGCAGCTTTAGAACAATGTGTTATTTATAACTTATACAGTGTGTATTTGTGTGTGTGTGTGTGTGTGTGTGTGTGTGTGAGAGAGAGAGAGTGTGAAACATCCCACAACGATTCCTCCTCAGATCACTGAACCTGGTTAAAAATAAATTGTGATAATCTGTACTGAACTTCTTCAACTGCTAATTTAACTTGAAGCACTCGTCACGGCTTCTATAAAAAGATACACACTGTGCAAAATGTACATTCTCCACATTCACAGCTCCTCTTAGTATGGTTGTGTATGCCTGTGTATGCCACTGAAGCACACGTACCTATAACTGCTGAGACAAGTCAAAAGATCTCACCGGTAAATATCTCATACATCTCAAACAGTGATGAATAACCGAAAGACAATATTGTTAAACTCTCTCGTTAAGTAGCAAAATGGAAGAAGTAAAACAAGTTCAGCATTAGTGGTATATGCACAACATTGAAGCAAAACAAAGTATGATTAACAGTAATTTAAATCAAATTAGGGGTCAGTACTGTCTACATAATGTGCCTCCATAGGCTAGTGTTTACATAACGTATTTTATGCTAATTTCCATTTTCATATTATGAAAAAGAGCAAATGAAAAGACAGCAATATCACAGATATTTAAAAAAATCAGCTACGCACAAGTTATTTTAAATAAAATAAACATAAGAAGATGTATAGCAGAAAAAACAAAGCTGAATGCTGCCCATTGCTACACCACATCACTGCCTTCTGGGCATTCAGTGAGAATCCACTACTTCCTGTCACCAAGTCTGGGAGACCAGCGATCCTGCTGCTCTTTGTCACTCCCTGTCTTTTCAGTGCACATCTGAAACGTCTGGTGGTGTCTAAAGGCTGCCTTGTCACCTGTTGTCGCTGCCTCAGCCTCAGAGGACCAAGAGTGCACATATTCCATAGATTGTCCAGGTGAGTGGTTGTTTTTCACTGAACTGAACCCTGAACTTAACATTTAAGGGGGGTTTCATTCTTGTTTGCACTACATGCCGCTGTGACAATCTAAAGCATCTGGACTAGAGGTATTATTAAAAAAAACACTGCAGTTCTCAATGAATGACACATATTTCATGCAATTACCTAAAACAAAACCCCTACTTGGATATATTCCAGGAGAGTTTGCTCATTTGAATTGAAGCACATGGACTGAATATATCAATAACAGCTTTTACTGCTTCATCAAACTGATATATTCCTTTTTATACCCAAACAATCACTCACCAAACAACCCCATGTTGGCTGGCATTCAGCACAATTTAGCATAAAAGCAGGCTGGCTGACATGATAAAAAGGGGGATGCTGCTTTCGTTTTTTGGCAAATCAGTAAGGCATGGCTGCACAGCCACACTGTGCGAAAGAGCCTGACTCATTTGACTCTGTGAGATGACATTTTTGGGTTACCTCGCTGAACTTTGAGCAGAGGAAGCCGTACATCTGTGCATACGTAATCAAAGTAAAAGGCACTAGGCACTAGCATAATCAAGTATATGATGAAATCCTACTTGAACTAATGAGTCGGAATGAGATTAAATGCACAAACAAATCGGATGAGGCAGAGCAAGCTTGTGTCTATTAAACATTACTATGTGTGAGGTGGAAAATGAAGTAGATAATCAGATGGACAGATGGACGGGGAGAGAATAGTAAAAGACTTATGGCGACTAGAACAATAAAGTTTTAGATCTGACTATTAATGTTTTAACCGGTGAATGCTATTTAATTTAATTTAACTACTTAGATGAATGCATATTTATTTCCTAGCTTTCATTGCATGATTTACTATGCATCTATGCAAAAGAGGAAATGCGTTAAAGATTCAATTTAACTCTATAACCCTGTTGAGTAGACTGTAAGATGGGGCTCATGATATAGGATTTATAGAATAGGAACCCGTAGCTCCCATCTCCTTTGGACTTGTTAGAAATAAGAACTTAAGCTACCTGCACCCATCTTATCTCAAATAAATAGATTTGGCTTATTGAAAATTCAGATGTGGGCCAGAGCCCAGTGGAGACTGGTGCAAAGCTCATTGCCTTAACTCCTCAATCTTATTTTGTCTAAAGCAGGCTTAACTTCAGCATGCAACAACTACAGCAGGATTGTCCAATAAATACATGCAGAAATTTAAAAAAATCCCAAAAATGATCCACCCATTACAGAAACAGTACATGGGTCTGGGTGATCTACACTACCTAACAATGCTATAAAAATGCATTACACACACATTGTTGGGTCAGAGATGAGGAAAAAAACATCTAAGTCACAAACACATAATTAAAACAACAAACAAAGGGTATTTTGCTGCATATCCTCAGAGAGAGCAGAAAAAAACATGTCGGGGAACCAAAGAATTCAAATAGTCAAAAGTCAAGGTATCATTCATCCTTCCATGTTGAGCAAATCCATATCAACCTAAATATCACTCCGACATATATACATCTTATATTATATACATTAATAAAACTTAAACAAGCTGACACTAATCCCACACCTCTGTAGTTCCAGTAAATTCAAAATATATTCTATTTATTGATCGATATAAAAGGTTGGCCTTTTGACTCGTGGCCAAAACCAATAAATAATGGCTGATTCTGTTCGGATACTTTCCTGACAAAATGGGTGGATCCAGGGCCACTCCTACCACAATACAAAAATTGTGCTTGGATTGCAAAATGTCTGGATTGAAAATCCACCCTGATGCTTGTCAGTGAGATTTACATTCCAGACTCCCCCACTCCCACATGCAGTCTAAGCAATATCCTAAGAGACTGACTTGCTTTTCATCCATGGAGCGAGGTGTTTAAATAGAATAATTTGACAGGTTTAAAAGATGTCAAATAGTGTCCATATTTTTTGATGCCTTAATCACAAAGCTAAAAAGAAATAATCAAAACTGGCCACACACTGTGTGTTTGTACAGTGAGCCTCAAAAGATTGTCATTAATCGTGACCCAGTGGGATTACCGGCATGTGGTCTTATACCCAAACTATTAAAGATGGACTGTGCGTGTTCCGAGCTGAATAAATGAAGTGCACACAATATGGATTGGCACTACAAACAAAACATTCATATGATCTCATTCTGTTTCAGATTGTTCTACATGCAGCTTTGTTTTTTTATTTTCCCTGGCACAGTCACAGTTGGATTTCATTTTTTTTTTTTTTCATACAGTGGCATTAATAGAATGCTAAGATGATCACTATGTAAGCCAGCTTGCATAATGTTACACGCTGCTTTTAGTAAAGGATAGATTTCTAACATGTCTGGGAAAATTCAGTTACCAGGGTTTTGTGAGTAAAACACCAAACAAGATTTTATAAAAATGAAGGACACCATTTTTTACTACCTTTTTGTTCTGGTACTGATGCTCATACACTGCTCCTTTTCGCACTGTGATATCCAGTCTATAAGCCTTGAAGTCACCGCCAGAACCTGGCCTAAGCATTGTACATTGCCAACACCTTAGATGGGCGAGATGTTTATGACTATACACAGAAACTAAGACATCACACAACTACAGCAATGATTTAGTTTTTTTCTGAAGGTGAATACAATTGTGTTAGCTTGAAAAACGTATTATACCACTGCTGCCCGTACACACAACAGGGCCATATTAAAGTTATTTGGGAATCACTTCCTCAGCGTGTGTCCTTGCAACCTCTTCAACCGTCTGCCTAGTGCCCTGCCAATAAGTCAAGCATGAAATGTAGGCAGGACAACCGAGGCCCGACCAAAACGAAGACAAATAGCACTGTATCCATTAAGTTGTCAGCATATGAGACAAATGAACTCTCATTGAAGTAATAATGGGATTAAGAAGCATCTGCACTGACAATGAATAGCCCAATCATGTACCACAAAGAAACACAAAAAAATAAATAAATGAGCATTAAACACAGTAGCCAATGTCACCAGATAGGAAGGAGAAGCCTTGTGGAAATAGGGAACCACATTTTTTGACAAGTTTTTCACATCCCCTATTGCATTTCCTCATATGTGGGTTGTCATCCACTGAGTTGCCTTGTTTCCATCGGTTATCACGGCTGCTGATCTGACAGGAGTCTGACCTTTTTACACTGATTGAAGATTGTGCCATTTAAAACCAGAATGAAGGCCACCGTGGAAGTGGGTCTAAGACCATTGTTGTTAAAAGTCACCTGTACATCAACCATAACCTTCAGAGGCCAGTGAATATAATGAGCTTTGAGATAGATTGCTATCATCTGCATGCATTAATATCTTGAGCAGTTTTGAAAACTGTCTTTTTGCTTCAACCAGTTCATTTAAAACACATTTCAAAAATGCATTATTTAGGTATTTTCATGTCTATCTGCAAGGGAATCAAAAATTAGCTGCTAATGTTGTAATTAATTTTCTTATTATCTTCTTATGTAATTCTTATTATATAATTATGACTTGTACTTGTATACGAATAGTCTATGTACAGATAAGTGTGCCTGCTATAACTGCAAAAACAAATGGAAAAAAAAATATTAATCGTTGATCAAAATGATTGCATATGAAAAAAAAATTGTAAAACAAATCTGCAGTTTATTTAATTTCTGCGGATAATATTAATTATGTACTGCTTCTGTATTAAGTTCACAAATCTAAGATAATGGTATATATCTGTAGTAATCAATACATCAAATACGTCATGACAGTGGCTTCTCATTTTACAAATACTGCAGTAAACAGATGCATCCGCAGAACCTGCTGGTGAATTGGTCTGTACTTTTCTTAAGCCTCTCATGGCTCTGACAGCTAAATCACAGTTAAGTGACATCCAGCCAATAATTACAACCCTCTTATTTCCAGCCAGGTCTATTGTTTATCCAAATATACCAGATGCCATTCCTGCTGAATTGGAAGCTGCCTTCTTCCATCTGTAAGCACAATGACCAGATGATCAAGCCCAAATGGAGGACCTGTTATTTTAATACTCACAGTTTCCAAACCAGTTTGGCCAAATTCAAACTTCTTCATCCGTGTTAAGTTGAAACGAGCAGTGACGATCACAAATCATGATTCACCAGCGGCAGACAATGACATCACCTCGCCAGATGGCTGTCAATTGGCCACAAAGGCTCTAATTGCATAAAAATGACAACAAGGAAGACTGAAATTAAGATGCATAAAATTCATTACACTGCCTCTCAGTAAAGAAGCACAAAAGACTTTTGCATTTCCATACAGAGGGGCCCATGAGTGCAGTCATGTGCTTTGTCCGGGCGGACAGGCAGGATCCCAAACAATGTGTGAGAGTCAGCACCAGTAACCAACCAGAGGATGTGATGTATTGCACACTGATGTGGAACAATTGCAGACTGTTTTACCTGAAGGCAAATGTTTCAACTTCATCAATTTGTTTCAGTGGAGAGAGGCGCCCAGTGACATCCTCAATATAGTCTAGCAATTGTCTCTGAAGACACCTGCTACCTATTAGCAATGAGAAAATGTACTTAGGACATAGTCTTTGTAGATTTCTTGTTAATCACAACAAATGATTCCGATCTCTTTTCTTTGAAGCCGGGAGTGTTAGTGCTTTGGAGCCATTTTCTGCTTGACTCTGGGATGGTCTCTCCCTCTGTGTCATTAGAAAGTGTCAGACTGACGAAGCTGTTAATGTTGCTGACGTATCACATGTTCATGCAGGGATGAAATACTGGTGAAACCCTCACATCTAGTCCTCAGACCAGCTCTTCACTGTGGATAAGGTTGCAGTTGTCCTCACTTTGGAAACAGATGGTCAGAAATCCAGTTACAATACCATAAATTAAAAAGCGGAATGATTAATTGGGGGACTAGTTCGGGGGTGTATTTTTAACTCAAAGCCTTAAAACAAGTCGACCCACAGCCCCGTGGCTCACTGCGTTGCCTCTGTATTCATTATGTCAGCCTACTGGGGAGTATTATGTCTTGTAACGGCTGACTCGGGGGGTTGACACTGCCAGGCTTAGGGAGCCTTATAAAGTCTGCTTAAGGCACACTCTGGTGTAGAGGCTGAGGTCTGTCTGACATGTGTGACCCCTGAGGCTAGCCTATTGCTTAATGAATAGAGACAGTGTGGATGACATGACCCACTTCCATAAGGGCAAAACTGCTTCCCCACAGGTGCAGTGAAAACAATATATAATGCTGGCAAAAGCACAAATATCCCTATCACGAGACAAAATAAAAGGGCAAATTATGATGTGAAATGATCTGTTGATTGATCAATGTTGATTCGTTGGGTCAGGCTGAATATGCAAGCTTTCAACAGTCTTCCCTGCACACACATGTTCTGGAAGGACTACATTAGGCTTGCATTGCGCAATTAACCTTCTAGTGATGTCATCCTGGTCAATAATGCAACTAACACGGGCGACTCTCAGGCATATCTCCTTATTCTGATAACATCCGGCTCTGTTTGAAGCACCACTTTTTTTCATAATTCAATTAGTTAAAGACGCAAAGTGTTGTCCTTTCGGTCTTCATCGAGCGGGGCCGTGCTTGGACGGACAGCCTGTGTTTTAACCCATCGGACGGGAGCGAAAGATTATCACTGTGCAGGACGCACAGTAATCCAGCAGCAGGGCACGTTTCTGCCTTCATTGTGCGCGCAGGACGCGCGGACTGGTTTTGTCTCCCTTCCTCTCAGCGAAATTACGCACGGATGAAAGGTGTAACCATCTGTTAAATAGGACTCAAACAAGTGTCGTTTAAGCACACAAAGTAAACAAATGAACTCGGCGATTCGTAAACAGGATAAACACGGCGCGTAGTCCGCCACAAAACACGGAGCAATCCACGGACGCACACACCATTCTCATCGGCGGGCTTTCATACATTTCAATTGGCCACTTCCAGTACGCACCGATCCCTTACGACCCTCAGTGTCTCCGAGAGACTGTCACTTTTGCCACTCACCTCTGACAAGATGTGGGACAGCGGCGCTCGCGCACAGCGCGATGGACAGCAGCAGGAGCAGCAGCGGTCCCATCCTCTCCTCGCAGCGACCAGCTCGGACTTCCAAGGTTACGGACACGATGCCAAAGCGAAAGCCAAAAGTTGTCCCCTCCTGTGGCAGTGGATCGGCCCGGAGCGGTGGTTATATGTCCTCTCAGGTAGCGTCCCTCTCTGTGACAAAGTGGACGCGCACTCGCCTCCTGGATCTTTGTTGTGCGGGAGGAACAAGTGAACGATGCGTGCCGGCTCGCTCTCTCCCTCTCTCTCTCTCTCTATCGCTCTCTCTCTTTCTTTGATGCTGTGTACCGCAGTGGTGCGATGATGTGAGAGAGGGAGAGACGTGGTGCGCTCAATGCTCCCGGACAACCACCGTCAAGCGCAACGGTTTCAGGAAAGACCGGATTCCCTGCTCAGACTTCCAAAATAATACCGGACATTTTTTTTCCAAATACGCCACTTTTGATTCTTCAGAGTAGTGAAACGCCATTTTTGCACACATTACAGTACAGCGTAAAAAATGTCACTTCTTTTTCCAAAGTTGATATGAATAATATAGTAGCGTTACACAGAGAGGTTGCAACGGGGCAGGCAAACTGCCTAGGCAATTGCCTAGGCCCACGAGCTAGACGTGGGGGCCCCAGAGACAGCTGTTTACATTGGTCCACAGCAACGTGGACCGTTACATTTCTAGCCACGTAGAAGACATATTGTGTCATGACATGCTACTTGTGCTATCAAAAGCTGTGTTTGTTTGATTTTGTTGTTGTTGTGTTTTTTGCCTGGGGCCCCCAGAGTGTCTTGAAACAGCCCCGATCAAGAACTCTGTCAGAGTAGCGGCGCAGTTTATTGGAGGCCGGAACCATGACATAATAGTCCAAAAATCTTACGCCGTTAGCCGCTCCAGTACGGACACACGAACCACGAGCTCCCACGAAGTATTCACCCGCGTCCTCCTTCAGCTCCCTCCCCCAGAACAACCAACCAATCAGAACACAGTCCCCCTCCCCCACACACTCACAGCATATGCCACAAGAACGGTCTATCGAAACAGTGACGCATTCGGCCACATACTGTAAATTACACTCCCAGCAGTCCCTCTAACTAGTTTGAACTCGCATAATGAAACACATTAAAACAGCCCGACATGACCATTCCCACAAGTCCGTTAAGGCATACATAAATTAAAAATAACTTGTGTAAGGCCTTTGAAGAAATACAATTTCTAGCTTAATATGTTCCTTGCTTCTTGTGGTCTAGTCTGTAGTTCGTAGATAATGCAAGCGGTACATTGTGCTCATTTCACTGCTAGTGAAACACAGTTAACAACATGTAAGCTACTTTGATGCCAAGGAGATCAGAAGTCAACTGTTTGATTATGACTCCATGATTAACAATAACATTATATAGACGGTTTTAGGTCCTAAAAATTGCTTTACCACATCACTCAACGTAAGCAGCATTGATTCAGACTTATGAAACAACAATGTTAAACATTCAAACATTTCACAAGGCCCCACAATTTTAGATTTACATTGATAAACCTATGGTGTGATGGTCAAAATAAGAGTACTCTCTAAGTACATGCACATTTTACTTTTACTTTTCTCTGCGGTGACATTTTTGTGTTTAAGACAGCAATTTATATCTCTTATTAGTATTGAACCACATTGACAAATGTGTTGTTTTTGGCAAATGTTGTCTTTAACACCATGCTTCGGAACTCTGTTTCTCTTTCCAACCATTTTGAGAATTCTCCCGAACTGAAGCAAGAACAGAGCAAAGCTCAGACTTAAAGCTGATGTCCTTATCCAACATCCCACAGTTATCAGTGTGACCTTGAGGTGTTTTAGAGCTCCTCATCATGAATCATGTTCGATATCAAGTGTCTTATATTATAATGTAGATAAAGAGCTGTAGGTGCATGCACTTGGTCAAGACTAATAAATCATCTGCAGGACCACATCATCTCACCATCTCGTTAAGACGATAACAGACTTCACAACTGCTATCATCTTAATGAGACGCCACTCTTTATTTCTATGATCACAGCACCTCCCATTGTTTCAGGTTACCTTGGTCCACGTCCATAGCAGATTATTCTTAATGGTCAATGCAATTTCTTCAACATGTATTGTCATTAAGAAGTATTGTTGTTGGATACACACACACTCATGTGGATTGAACAAAAGGCCTCAAGCAGCCTTGTTTACCAAGGAATCCATTACATATTTGTTATACTATTCCTGCATGTGAGAGAGACACCCATGAATCGATGTTAATGCAACGAGCAACAGCATTTTTGCCTTAATCCAAAGTTAAACAACAGAATAACGTTTTCATTTCATAATCATAGAACTCAAAAAATCCTATTTAGTCTTCAGTTGCATCTGTGTCAGAGGAGAGACAGAGAGAGATCAAACAAAAGAGAGACGATCAGAGGATTGGCCACGGGCACAAATGCTTGCTGGTAAAGCTGTACACTAAATACAGGCCCCTTGACCTCCTCCCAGTTTCGCTGCCAGCCTACACACTGAATACACGGCTTCTACAAATGTATTCTGTAAATCCTCTGCAATGGTACATCTAACTCCCCTCGCCACTTCTGCCCTTGTCTCTCCCTTGGCTTGTCGAGAGTCCACACTCAGACCAGTGAATCCTCTTCCCCTCACATCCATCCTCATTTAGACCACGGGGACCTATTTAGGAAGAGCAACGGTCTGGAAAACACAGTGACCTTCTCATATTTGACTCATTTACGGCTGTTTTTATTTCCGCCACTAAAAGTGAGCGCCATGTTTTCATTTCTTGCAAAAAGTTACAAAGTTGGAGAGGACTGGCTCCTGTTTCTCTTGCAGCAGTAATCCACATCTTCAAGGGCACAGAGATCTTATCCTTTCATCTGAATGGATAGGGAGGCGAGAGCACCTTTAGGACACAGAAATAATCTCCAATTGAAACATAATGTGTGAAGAACCCATGAATTTAGGCAAAGGATGTACTACTTGGCACAAGGCTTCATTATCTTTCATGCCCTCAGCATTTTCATAACCACAATTTTAATGAGGTTAACCTCTTTAAAATTGTGGATAAGGGCATAACTCCTTTTTCCTTCCTTGCCTGTCCGTGATTCAGTTAACTCCATCTCCTTTCCCATTCCCTCTGTCTCTCGCATGGTGAGAAGAGGTTTTTCGTACCCACTCGCTCCCCCTCTCATCTCCCTCGTCTCCAGGTTCTTGTGCTGCCTGAGTTGTGTTCAAGGCCTCCCTCTCTCTGTCTGCACTTGCCACAAAGACAGCCTAACAAAGGCCCAAGGCGGAGAAAGAGAGAACAAGAGACAGTAAAGGGAAAGAGGTGGCGTTGGTGGTTCGAGGGGTGGTGGTGGTGGTAGTTATGGGAGTCGCGGGGAGGGCACTCTGAGCCGGATGCAGACAGTGATGTAGAATAGGAGATGGATGAAGGATGTGGGAGAGACAGAGAGAGCGGGGGACAGACTGAGGCAGCAAGAGTGGCAAGCGACACCAAATTAGATGCTCTTGGAGGAAAAGGCAGTGAATTAATTCCAAAGAGAATATTGCATTGTATCTTCTCTCCCCTTCCTCTTTCAGGCACTGGGACATTGAGCAGAGTTATGTTTCCCCAGCAGGCTTCTCTATTCTTCTTTTAGTCCCGGGCTGTTGATAGCACCGGCATCAACTTGTGCTTTCACTCTGTTTGCCATTGTACCTGTTCATGTTGTTCTGCAGCATTGAGTGCCAACATTACAAATGCACTGAGGATGAGAGTGTGATTGAGCTACGGTTGTAATTCATTGTATGTCATTCATTTTCATTAAATGTTTTGACGTTCTGTTTCCACCATAGTAATTGTTAAATATTGCTAAGTACCGAATGGATAGCAAGCTACTGTAAGTGTATTTTATAGATAATGTCATCTCTTCATCTACCAAATATAGATATTTTAATACAATTAAGGTGGAAATAAGTATATTAATTAAGTGCCATAAAAGAACTGTACATCTGAGTATAACTGCTGTAAAATGTTTGACTCTTTAATTTCTAAAAAAGAAAAAAAGCACACGTTGAGTTTTTGCATTTACATCCGAAGTGCATTCCCTTTTATACTTTTACATTGCCCTCCTCCTTTTTTTGGTTTCCAGACTACATGAACCATACATAGCCTGCAAGTAACATTTTCCATAACTTGCCCCCCCTGAATTACCATAAGAACAATAATCTGCCAATGTGCGCCCCATCCCATCTGTTTCCACTGTGAATACCTCGAGGGCAACAATCTGGTGGTTGCCTGAAACACTGGCTGGAGTCCCCACGTTCAGGAACTTGCATATTATCTTAAATTAAACTACAGTTGAAAATCATAATATTTGACTGAGTTTGCTGAGCTGTCAGCAATGCGTTACAGACGTTCCAATGCGCAGGTTTATTGTTATTTTGCGCTAAATACAGAATAGAGTGACATGTCAATATCAAGTTTCACTGAAAGAATGACATGCGCTTTACCACTACTCTAAACTTTCTCATATCAAATTAACACTGTGTATTTACTGAGTCATCAGACGTTTCTCATTTAACATCTGACAGAACCGACTTTATTTGTAGTGTTCGTATATATCCCAGTAAATTATGTGTGGGTTCAAATCTTTAAAGACCATAATATATGTACAAGATTTCAAATATTAAGATAGCAGCCAAAAAGTATTTCATATATGAACCTTCCGTGCAGCACCAATGTCCTGAGCAGAAACTAAAGTCATAGTCTCGCAAGTGTGTTGTGACATGAGCCTCTCTCTTCTTTCCTCTGGTAGCTGCCCCAGGCATGTGTTAATGTGAATGCATTTGCAAATCCGTTTTGGTACCTCCCTGTGAAACCTTCAGCTCTTCTTGCTGTTTGTACAGGATTTAAGGTCACCAGGTGGCTTCAACTCCAATTGACAAAGACGTAAACATGCCACCTGAACAGAAATGTAAATCCTCTACCAAGCTCCTGTGATGTCGCCTGCCCCTCACTGCACTGGATAACCAGCTGTGGCCAGAGGTGCACGTGTTTAGGTCCGGGATGCTGGTGCTTGGTCATCTAATGGCAAGAACCACTGGATATACACCCTACGATTCTGAACAACCATTTTATTTTCGGGGTCTGAAAGTAATTTCATTTCAGACTGCTGAATATATAATTAACCACCAAATTTAAGATGTGAAAACAAATGTTTGAAACAAACAATCAATTATTCTTTGGCAAGCTCAGCAAGGCTCCTTTCAACTGAATTCTACAGTTTGCTCAAATCAAAAAGACTGAGCAGGGTCTCATTATAGACTCAAATTAGTTGTTTGGGTTTTTCAGCATTTTTTTGTTTATGCACACATGCAGAATTAAACGTTTGCACATAGTTGCTTTACAGGTATTCCACATGCCCCGACACATTCCAAGTTTTTTTTTCCTGTCGCATAACTTTTGATATCAAGAAAAACTATTTTACCAGCCTGCAAATTGAAGACTTACATTTTGTATTTTCTTAATTGAGCGAACATTTCCTTCCACACTCCAGGCCAAGGAACAATTTGGAGATAACATTCAACCCATTAACAATGACATAACTACAACGTCTGGGAATGCACACTGGAATCATGACAAAAATTGGGGATAAAAAAAATCCTGGTGAGAAAACTAAAATAGCGATAGTTATTAAGGGCAACATTTCTTTAATGTCAGCAGTGATGATAAATCTTGTTTAAGTTTTTCTTTTGCAGCAGCAGCAAGCATTAGCAGCTGGCCCGTGTTTTCCCTCTGTTCTAACCTCAGTCTAGACAAACCTCTTGAAATCCATTCAGCCGAGTCCAAACGTATCTGGTTAAAAGTTGAGTCACAAGAAAAATTTGGCTTTGATGAAGATTTTCCCAATGTGAGGGTTACCCGAGGTTTGCTGTGATGCCCGTGTCTGAAGGACATAGACATACGGGTGACTCACTCTCTTTGAACAGTGAGAATGTATTTTTGGATGAGGCAATGGAATCATTCAGCAGAATCAATGGTCTGTGCCACTACTGCCTGAAAGTAAATTCTATCAGTGGCAATACGTGAGGGATAATGGCGAAGGGTTTCAGGTAAGGAGACACCATGCCTCAGTGAACTGCTTATGAAACCATTTACTGAGGCTACTTAAGGCCTCTGTTCTAGAAGAACCATGGAAAGTATTTACTGACACCCGGAGGGTCTCATATATTATCGAGCAGCACACATTAAGGCATTTGGGAATCACAAGGAATGTGTGTGTGTGTGTGTGTGTTTGTGTGGGAATTTCCACCGTTATATATTTATTAAATATTTTGACATTCCATTCTAAGACAGTGTCATAGTAATTGTTAAGTATTGCTGTGTAGAAATGTTACCGGATACTTAACAACCTATGCTGTCTATGTTAAGTGCATTTGCATGGCTAATGTCATCTCTTCATCTCCCAAACAAATCTTGCGTAAGATATTTGAATAAAATAAAGGTACGTCCATGATTAAAATTACAGACCAGTGGCTCTGTCACACGGTCAAGTTTTACAAAATGTGACCGCATTCTACCCTTCTGTTCCTGAGTCATGGCATTAAAGTTTGCCAATTAATGTGTGACATTTGAGCCTTTTGGTTTAAATGTCATCACCTCATCGGTTTTATCATAATGGACATGCTTCATAATGATCTCGTGATTTTTTTTCGAATTTTGGCAAAAAATGCGTTTTGTGATATCACAATGACTTTGACCTATGACAGCCAGATTCTAATTAGCAAGTCCTCGCGTCCATGTAAATTAAAAAATATGTACCAAGGGCTTTCGGAGAATTTGGCAGGCAGATAATTCAAGAACAATGCCTATGGCCACAGCTGTCTCTGGCACAGGGGTATAAACACACTGTAGTTGGAGGTAATGAGCAAGTTGTCCTGTGGCTCTTTTCTGCTGAAAATAAAGCGAGTACCTGCGTCTCAACTGCGTGCAACATGAGGCTTTTTCTTGTCAATGGTATTTTAAACCTTTGACTCGCAGTATGAGTAACTGCCCATACACATGATGATGAGGATGATGATAATGACACAATTTAAGCCACAGCACAGGCAATCACTCTGTGTGAGGAAAAGGAAAAGATGAGAAAAGGAAACAAGAGGGGCCACTTTACTATTCAGAGAGTAATCAGAAGTTCTGTGTTCAGACTTTTTTATTTTCTAGACTGTCAGGCATGGACTCTCTAAAGAAAGGTTTATGAAATAAAACTTCAGTCATAACAAATACTACATACTCATACTCACGACAGATTGTATTTGTATTGCTCAACTATTTTCAGTTGAATCCATTCCGTTTTAGAAAACCTTTGAGCAACTCAACTAATGTACACTGAACTATTAACTGACTATGCAAGAAGCATGTTTAGTGAAAAAATAAAACGGACGAGACAAAAAAAAAGCAGAGAACAATCCAAGGTTATATTCTCGTTGTGTATGCCGAACGAATGACATTCACAACGGAAAATAGTCCTGGGTGTATGTTCGACAATCCAATGCCCTTGTATTAGCACATATTGATAGAAAATAGTCACCTGAGGCATCATCTTTAAAACCTTCCGTTTCAGCGCTTGTAATCAATCATAACAGAACATTTTTTTTGTTATCTACCTTTCAAGTTTAGCTTAAAAAACTTCAAACACTTTTGGTTTAACCTTATCAATAACAGAATGCCCTGGCATCATTTACACTGTGGGTTTATTCACAGAGACATTGGGAAGGTTAACATGGAGTATGGATCCCTGCATCATTGCTGACTGTCTTGGCCAAAACTATCGTATGGTCAATAAGTTAAGTGGAGCTGTGGTGACCACTGACGCGACAGTGCCATTGATCCCCGGCTTACAATCAATACATCTATCAATATATTGACCATGCTTGTGGATACTGTCTTTATTTGCAGGACCCGTTTGTTTTTTTTAACCCTCCAGGGTTTAGACCAAAGAAGGAATCAATATCAATGTAATCAATAACAAAATAACCTGACATTATACACTCCGCAGGATTATGCATAGAGATATTGGGACGGTAGAGAGTGTGGATGGATACCAGCATACCTGCCTGGGAAAGGGGAGTTGAGAAGAGATGGGGTGGCCACTGACATAGCAGGGGCTGTTGTTTACAGGGGTACGGTCAGTTTATTCACATTGCATGTGGACTGTCCTCTCGCCATCGCATGGTCTAAGGCTAAAGACTGTAATATGATAGCTGCCAAGGAATGTTTGTGTCCATTCTCGCCCAGCCAGGCATATAACAGCAATGTTTATGCACCCCCAGCAGAATATGTAAATAATTCAGTGGATATGCAAGGGATTGTCTTGCGTCTCTGTCATACTATGAGAAACTCTGCTGTGCACCTCCCACCCTCCCGACACGTTAGAAAGCAGCACACTTGACATTGTTTGGTTACAGCGAATAAATCCTTTCTATTGAGTTAAGGTTAAGCTTAGTGTGCCACAGCCCAGCGTTGAAAAATAATGTGAAAAAAATTACTATTCAAATGTAGAGTTTTAGCCGCTGAACCCTTTCTTTCTTCCATGGCTGTTTTCAAATTGAATTATAAACTTCTTTTGAGAAATAGAGCACCGAAACCGTTTAACAAAGACCTTTACATTTATTTAAGAGATCTTGACCTGAGACACACATTTTCCAATTCTTAAAAAAAAAAAAAGTCCTTAAATCAGTTATTGAGTTAGACATACTGTATACTCAGGCCTGTCGTATCATGAAAATAATGCATAACAACGATACTATTTAAATAGGTATCAAGGCTCTGATCATTTTGCAAGGACACGCACATTATCTACTGTGAATCAAATCTGGCCGGTTGGTATAACAAAACATGAGTGGGTAAAAGGTCTCTCCTGAGGCCCCCTACCACCACCCACGTAGGTTTCCATAGAAACTATGAATCTCAGGGGGCGTGAATGAGATAGACAAACAAATACATATCTGTATTTGTGTTCTGCATCTTTACCACCGTTAATTACACACATGTGGATTGCCGTCCGAGGTAGATATTTACTTTTTACTATTTAAATACTTCATCTGAAAACCTGTGAACGCACGTGCGCCTACAGCCACACAGGCGCACACATGTATAATCAGTGAATCTTCTTGAATGTCGGTTCCAGATCAAGAGATGACAGGGTGCTTTAATAAGGTACTTCGATCTGAATCTGACATCAGGAGCCTGACATGGGAATGCTTCTGAAAGCCCTGCTTAGATAACACACTCTGTGTATAAATTCTGATTGGTTCAGATAAAAGACAGTGTGCAAAAGTAAATGGATACAAAAATCACGATTTGAATCTAAACAAAGCCAACTCAATATGATTTGAGATTTTCCCAGGTTATAATTTATTTCATGCAAAAAAAATAGACCAGCCTGTATGTAAAACCCTTTATTTAAAATATATAAAAGATCATAACAAATAATATACTGTCTAAATAAATGCAATTACAAGATAGAGTTGGCCTCTCCCAAGGCTGCTGTGTTTCCTTCTTCGTGTTTCAGTCCATGAACGACAAAGGTTCACTGGACGTGCACAATACATGTGGGAGGAACATACACGCATTCAATGTACATAGAACAGAGCTCAGATAATTCTGTGACTTCTTCATGACTTGACACTTATCATGATATCATGGGGAATCACTTTCGATCAATACAAATGTGACCATTTTTCTCCTGACTTAATATTTGTAATGCTCCTCCCATCAAGTTTGGATGGTTGTGTTGTTGTGTCCTACAACACTACAGGCACTAAGTTCAAAGGTTAAAGACTGTCTGAGAGTGAATCCAGTCACGCTTGACTTAAACATTACAGAGTGAAAAAAAGGTTTAAGTTTTGAACAGGAGCTAGAATTTGAGCAGTGCTCGCAGCTGTTTAAGCTGATGTGAGATGCTCTGCTGGGAACACACCTCCAGGCCTAATCCCACGAGTGAGAAGATTAGATTGTTGACTTTATTTCTTTTCTTCAGCATGAAAAAGAAGAACCCCAGCTCAATGTCACTTCTTGTCATATTCCTGTCATTTTATTGGGGAGATATGTTTTTCCTCGCAGTGATATCTCTGGCTCTGTCTTGCATGTTACAGCAAACAAGAAATGCAAATTAGAGGAGATTTCTTAAATGTATACAAAGGGATTTTCACTATTTGTTCTGCATTCAATTATGCCACAAAAGAGTTGCAAACCCACGTAAAAACGTGTGATTCAACATGACTTCTCGTTTGGCTTCTTCATTTTTGGCATGCATAACGGACACAGCATTGACGTGCAACCATGTATGTAGATTCACTATCACAAAGAGAGCAACTGACCTGAGAACAACTGTCGTTTGCATGAAACAAAACTATGCAGGTCCCCATGTGATCTCTCTGCTTTAAAAAAAAAAATAAAAATTATGAAGTACTGGCTCATGAACACTCATGAACAAGGGACTTTGGGGAGTTGAACTTCCCGAATAGTCAAAGTGTTTTTTTCAAACTATCACAGGAATGGCAGCTGTTTTCCATTCAAGTGCGAGTCCAGCGGCTTTTGGGAATTTGCAGGGTTTTTGCTGTTAACCATAGTTGCTGACACGCGAGTGTGTGTGTTTGAGTGCATAATTATACACTCAAGATAAGCAGAGGAGGAGACAGAGTTTTGGAATATCAACTTACTGTCAAACTCATGTTATGCATTCAGTTTCTTTCTTCATGTTTAACGTAACTGCAAATTGCTGTATGCATTCAGTTTTAATTTGACAATTGAGAACAGAACTGAAAATCAAAACAAAGTTATGATAACAACATGGACTGCGGAACATAACTCATTCACTACAGCCAAAGTCCCCAAAGGTCTTTTGAGAAAATGAGTGTGAACACAAACACTGTCAGCACAACACACGAGTAACTCCTCTTTTACCAGGCGCCCCTGAACATCTCCTTTGAAGGCTCAACACTTTATGTTCCGATTTTCAAGACTAGCCAAGGAATAGTCAGATTCTTATGGAATTCTAACTTCTCACCTTCCCTGAGGAGATATCCGATCGCCTTGTTGGCATCCCTTCCTCACGTGCACGTGCCTCATACGGAGGAGAACAGAGATGTTGACTCATTTACTGTCAGCAGTGTGCGACAGAGCATCAGTGTTTCTGCCACAAAGGAGAAATGCTACACATGTTGTTGGCCAGGCCTACGTCAGATATCACTCACCCACCTCATAACAGGGTCATAGAGGAGGTCTGTAAAACCTATGAAATCCAACCTCTTCTTTCACATGTCTAGGTTACCTATCTCCCTTCTTTGCTCCCATCATATTTAGTATGGCCACTAGAAGTCACCCGACGGTAAAACGATGACCCTGGAAAACACCCTGAACAAAATGAAACAGAGGTGTAAAATAACTTCAGAAAAATGTAATTCGGTCGGACAATGTGAAATCCACCATAAGCTGGGTCAGGCTGAGCCAGAAAAAGGCATTAAAATACACACAGCCTATGACAAAAGAGAGAGAAACTTTTTCTGGTGTGTCTGCTACGTGATTATCGCTGGAATTAAATAAAAGCTGTGCTTGTGTATCTCATTCATTGTGAAACGCATTCATAATGAGACTTTAATCTAAAACAAGCCATCATATCTGGCAGCAATGTCTGTACCTCGCTTCAAGAAAGCTCATCACAGGAATGAAGGGGCACTTGTGACTGAGTTCCACTTCAAACAATGGAAACTGGTATTTCCCTACCCACTTCATTTTCAGGATGGGTGGCTCATTTCCAGGGGCTCTGTATGCAAGTTAGAATATGTATTCAGCCATTTTCTGGTTTTAAAAACACCTAATATTTGATATGATTCGCGTAAGATGCCTCCTGGCTTAGCTGTTTCTTCGTCCAAGAAAACGAAAACAGGATCCCCCGGCCTTCACATAGAAATTGTCCAGACGATTCAGTTGCTGCAAGTTACAGCTAGTGAAGTGTCACTTATGCTTATCAATGTGTAGTTCTATCAAATTAAGACGCAGTGCAAAACATTTTTGAATTGCACTTCTCTCTCCAGGTGCCAGTCATGCCTTTTGGTGAAAAGCTTAGCAGAGACAAGTCCATTCAAATGGATAAAATTACAAATTATTAAAATGGAAATGAAAGGGGAAAGTTTTGTTGGTAGTTTTAAAATAAATAAATAATTGACAGGCAAATATGCCCCAACGCCGATAGCTATTATGTGAATCTGGAACCCACATATATATTTATTCTCAGAGGCTGAAGGAATGGATAATTTATTCTTGGCTGGATATCTTTTATGTATTCGCACTTGAGGTCAAAGCAACATGTAAACAATTTATTGTTTATTGTTTACATGACCTTATTTGAGGTCACCTAATGTTTTACACCGACGCCAACATTTCTGCAGCACATAGAGATGGAGAAATGCAGGTAAATGGAAGACTGTGTTTGGGAGATTTTAAGATCTCTTTGTATTTCTTATTTTATATGTATATATATATATGCAACCATCTCGGATGATTAAATGTTCCATGATATGGAGGAAGCAATGGGTGGGCTGGCCGTACCCCTGAATGCATGTGCATCTGCTGTAAAATGATCTGGATTCCTGCTCTGCAGAAATACTGAATGTTTACATGCAGTAAAATACCTCATGGGTATTACAGGGTCAGGAGTGCGTACCGATCTTGACATATGGTTTGGCTCTATGGCAATGGTTGAGGGATAATTTACAAACTCTGTGTTGGACTGCCTATACACAGCACAATGGTTTAGAAACCTACACTATGGTTATGTGAGCATGAATGTCAGCAATGAGATGCCACGATGGTACCCGGAGTATCGCAGAAAACATCCTTGTGACAGTTACCTTTTTTTAGAAGAAGGATTTTAAAGAATAGCTCGACATTTCTGAAAATATGCTTCGTCGCATTTTTGGGGAAAGTTAGACGATAAGACTGATACCACCACTGTCGTGACTCTGTGGTAAATAGCTATCTATCCCCTGGAGCTTATTATCTTTTCATAGCACAGCTTTACAAAGATGGTAACATCTGCCAATCAGCAACCACACGAACCACACTGTCCAAGAAGAAATCCTAAACCTTACACTGTAAATTCCACACATACACCAAACTATTACCAGCCTTAATTTGTTGTGTGCTGTGTGTTCCTTTTAAGAGAATGAATGAACTTTGTCTAAGTATTTATTAGTATTTATGTAGTATTTATATCATATGCTAACACACACCTGCAAACAGTTTTAAACACTTACACTTTTCTGATTCAAATGTATGTTTCATTAATAAAATGTTAACCTATCAGAGAGTGTGCTATATTCAATTAAACTCAATATTACACAGAGTTATAACCACACGTGGACAGTGCACGCTGCAGTATTGATGTGAAAGGCACACATTGCTTCTTTCCATGTCTTCGACCTTGAAGACACAAATATAGCACAGCTGTTGTTGCTGGACACCTCTTCTCTGTGCAGTGCACTTCTCCTGTCTTTAAACGCCGTGCTTTGTTTTTGTTCTCCTCTCCCTCCCTACTCACAGCTCCTCACTCCAGAGACACATCCTATGAGCAGCACAACAAGCCGGTGGTGGGTGTTGGGAGAGTCATTGCTGGCAATGAGCACTGTATCCCTGTTTGTGTATGTGTGTGTCCCAGTGTGTCTGGTGTTTACATAAGTTTTATGTGGAGCAAGACACCTGTGTGTGTGCGTGTGTGCGACTGCATGGCTGTTGTTTGTTCTGTCTGTTATTGGTTACCCATGCTTGGGTCGCCATAGATAGCTATTTGCTTTTCTGTGTGAAAGTATGCGCTGTGTAATTGTTTATTCTTAACCTGGGGCTTTGCCACTGGCAAGGAGAAGGATTTGTTTTCTTACTTCTGCTGGACATCTTGGAATTGAATGGAAACCACATTAGCATAATGACAAAATGTGTAAAAAAAAATATTGTTTTTGTCAGATTGGCTCAATCTTTGTTTATAAAAGGAGCTTGATATGACCCACGTCATCTGCAGGCTCTGCAAAACAAAAGCGCTATCCCTGCAGCCCTGGTACCGCTGTCCTAGCAGTGTGAGTAGCTGCAGTGGCTGCTCCACTGTGGTAACTGCACGGTGGGACAGGACTTAAGTCAAATCATGATCACAAAACAAATGATAATTAATCGATTAAAAATTATCATAACAACCAACAGTGTAACTACATGTTGGGTGCGCGGTTCAAGTTCACCATTCAAGTATTCAATGGACTGTTGATAAAGGTATCTGTGATGTTGGCTAGGAGCCAGTTGCCCTTTTTGAAACCTTAAAGGTAAGTGGAGCAATGCACTTCCTCCTCCTCCTCCTCCTCCAGATTTAGTGTGGCATTGCTCTTTAAGGGCCTTGCGAACTTGCCACCATGAACCTTAACACCTTTGAAAAGATAGATCCCTCCAGCGAATGGCCCCTGTAGCGGGGTATGTTATCACAGTCAATTTAATGCTTCCACCGAGACTGGCTTATGTGAGTATTTTAGCTCATACCACCATCATTGCACCCACTGTTAACCAGGCTAACAGGCTATTCCCTTTCTTTCTCCGCGATACACGGCGCACAGCTTTAGGCTTCACAGCAATGGCTGTTCAAAGCCATCGTCATGGAGTCTACGCGGAGTATGCTCGTCGAGTATATTATGTTTTTTTTTTTTTCTTTTTTAGTGTTGATCTTATCAATGCCCCGAGTCAAATAACTAAAACGAACATTGCCTTTCGCAAAAAATGTCATTGTCCCTCAAAAACACCAGTGCACTGTATAATCTAGCATATCAGGCCAAGCCAATATGCTGAGTCCTGGAAACCTGCTTTCTGCATCGCGTTGCTTTTTCTGCTTACTCCCACACTTTTATCTGCATGCAATATTTACCCACGACATATGCCTTCACCACACCGACAAGAAGATGATGGCCTCTGCCTTCAGATTTCTCCGTTTCCTGTTGGATCTGAGCTTGATTAATATCACCCAGCCATCGGAGAACCCTATCCATGAAGCTGTCTTTGAAGATAAATGGGTGCTGTGTCAACAGGCGACGCGGGATATGTAAATGGCTTTGTCGTTGTTGTGCTGCCCTGTCCCCAGTCAGATATCACATGGGAGGATTCTCCATCTCTTGGATACAGAAGAGAGGGAGCTTGATGTGCAGGGAGTTCTTGGGGGTTTGTGCGTGCCCATGCAAGCATGACACATTGGGAATTAGCTCTCCAACTGGTGCATGCAGTTGTTTTATCAAAGGAGACTGTAAAATGAACAGGATATAAGACACTCAGATATGACCAACTTGCCAATGCCTTACATACAGAGCAGCAGGTTACTTTATTTGTATGGAAGGAAAGACTTCAGGGGCTGTTTTTATGGATTTGGCATTTACATAGATTGGGTACTTGTTGATGCAGAGCACTAGAGTGAAAGAATGATCATAAGCAAATTTATGATTCCTTCAGATTAACAGCAAATGGGGCCTGGAGATATCAAAGGCTGAGCTGCTGCCAGAGTTGATAAAAATAACACGTCAAAAGGAAATAAATAACCATACCAAGTGAATTATCTGCATCCTAAAGTATATTGATCTGGTTTATATGCATTCATATTTCTTTCACTTTACCCTCCCTGTAATATAAAATCCTCACGTTCAAAAGTTAGATATTCAACTGATGACTGAATGATTAACAGAGCACACATATGCAATTGTGAAAAGAAATGTGTGTAATATGTGTTTTGCGATGCCCTATAGCATGATTTAAAGGTGCCATTGTTATAACCCAAAGGCTAGTTTAGCTTATATTTATAAAACCAATAGTACTCTTATAGTAAAGGAAAAACTATTTAAAAACTATCTGAATGCAACCACTCAGATCGGTTTGTTTTTATTTGTTGGATGGGTTTGTCACAGCTACTCAGTAAGCTCCAGTGTCACTACCCAGCACATCCATTTTATTATTAACACACCCTTGACTGATGGAATCTTAAGTGAAACAATAGCACAGTGTTCATAGCATCAAATGTGAATCCTGGGAGTCAGTGTCCATCCAGTGTCACACAGCTCTCTCCCCTCTGAGATAGTTTACAGGCGCTACAGGGACTGTGGGAAGGGAGATGGATCTATTGCCTCCTAAAGGGAGATTTAAAGGAGTGTCCAGCCCCCTGCAGACGAGGGACATTCCTCAGGATATGAGAGTAAATGCATCTGTTGTGGGCAGTGTTGAAACTGAGTCAAGTCCTTGATTAACTGTAAGGTGTCCTACGATCAGGATATAAAAGGGTCCAGAATGGGGGGTGATCCCACTTCATAAAACAGACAGATCCCCTGGGTGGAAAGAAAATCATGATTGCACATCTTTCATGCTCTGTACTTTGTGTACCTCAGTACTGTAGTACACAAGTATGTATTTTGCAATGTAAGTGAAAGGGATTCTGCTAGCCCGTGAGCAAAGAAAACCTCACTGGGACATGCTGCTGTTTTTGTTTTCAAAAATGCTGCCTTATTTATATATATACATTAATATTTAAATTCAAACTAAGACGAGGTCAAATATACTACAACATGTATATGTGGGACGTAGTACTATGAAAATAATTGCACGAATGAATTTAGAAAGAGAGTATTGTAATGGTTGAGAATAAGCAGTGGTTTAAAGTACTGGCGACATTTGGCTCGGACAGTAACTCATGTGGAGCAAGCTCTCTGTCTGCGATCTGGCAGAAGGACAGTCACCCACCTCCAAGGGACCGTCTTGCCAATTGCCCTTTATTATTTCTCTGTGTGAGAGCTTTGTTGTCGTCGGAGGATGCCAGGCAAGCATTAACCACTAAAATGAAATTCCATCTCTCTCTCCGCTAACGAAGTGACCTGCTTGTCACCCTCTTTTATTTCCGATCTGTGCAGATTTATCATGACCACTCTCAAGGGTCACTTCCAGGCTGATGCCAGTAAATCAAGCTCCACTTTATCTCTGTGTTCGACACCCTTTGGGCACAAATAGAGAGGGGGGAAAAAAAGCGGGGCTATGGCAAGGAGTGACTGTGGCAACTTGTTTATGATGTGTGAAAGTTTGCTTATTTATGATTTATTCATTTTCTTTTGCCGGCTTCGCTTGCCAGAGGCATTTTGCTTTGGCTATCTGCAGGCACAAGAGGATATCTGTCAGTCAGCAAGCAAATCTGGAGAACCAACCAGTCTCCTCACCTCCTGCCTACCACTGTGGGGAAGATAACGCCAATGTTGACACACGCACGCACACACACTTTGTACCACGTAGCAAATCTGTGCTAAATATAGGATACAGTGCTGCAGTGATGTGCATAATGCAGAAGCTTTTCTGAGGTGCTTCTGCATTAAGGCCTTTATGCGACCACATATTCCTTTGAATATGACAGACATAACTCCCACAGTGTCAGCCTTTGAATTAATATTATAGCAAATGTGTCATTGAAAGATCATTGTTGAAGGGAAAAGAGAAAAAAACGACTTCAGTTCATGCATGACACAGGTTGTTATAAAGTAATTACATTCTTGCCAATATACAGTGTAACATTTATTAAATATTAATGAAAACATTTATGACAATAAAAATGTATTCTTAATATCTAAAACAAAGTCAAAATAACACAGAACACGTTCTATACGGGCTTCAAATCTTTCTAAACATGTGGATGTAATTTTGGTGTTGCCGAAACCTCCATATACTGCAACTGGCTCGATGCTTCCCATCTGTGAGCCTTGAAAAAAATTTTCGTGCAAAGACTTGTGAGTGGAGATGAAGTCACCAATGGATCTGGTACTTTGCCAGGCCCTGGGACGCTGACAGAGAAGTAGCCAAACATCACATGATTCAACGATGATTGGCTCAAGCAGCAGCACCGAGGAAAACCTCTTATCATGTCTGAGCAGATTTCCAATACTTCCCCGACTAATACAGCATTAGTGTGCCGGGCCAGTGTTTTATTGTTTTTTCTCCAGTGTGAATTACATTATATTTCAGATAAATAATTCAACACAATCAGTTCCTCAGGCAAACTGACTCAACCGTAATGGATGTTGTGATACACCGTCCCACACATCATCAAGCAAAAGAAAAGCTCGCTTAATATCGGCAGGTGATTTTAGCGTTGTTTGAGGAAACCAGTGGATAACAATGTATAAATTCCAAAATTAAAAACGAGCCTTGCATATTTACCAAAAATGTAACAGCTTGTTTCGTGTGTTTTTTTAACATGCAGCTTATTAGTAACGCAGTAAACAAATAAGACGTCCCATAAGCGCTCTCTTTCCAGGGAGGTAGAACCCCACCAAATCACACTCATAATGCCGGAAAATTCCATTAAGTTACGTTATGACTAGACCATTTTAAACATCTGTCTGAGCCTTTTCTAGCTTCAAGTAAGATATTTTATGTTGTATATAATTATGTAATGATGTATTTTTGTGTAGCTGCTCTTACAGTAATTGATGTCGGCCTCTGGAAGCAGGAGAGCAAATTATTGCAGCAGTGGGATCTTTAAGCTTTATGAATATTTCTTACAACTGATGTTAACAATGTATCCGACATAATATAACGAAACACCCACACAATCTGTGTGCTGAATAGTACATCAGCATAACAAGGCCGATGAATTAATTTGGAAATCTTGGCCGAAAATTTAAATAGATGAGATGAACAGCCATTCCATAACCTCACAGAGACCTTTACTGT
The DNA here is from genome assembly GCA_016785305.1 of Colistium nudipinnis. Taxonomy (NCBI): domain Eukaryota; kingdom Metazoa; phylum Chordata; class Actinopteri; order Pleuronectiformes; family Rhombosoleidae; genus Colistium; species Colistium nudipinnis. Next base: position 105,883 of record JAFBJU010002263.1, read on the forward strand.
AAAAGTTAAAGCGTTTGCTATAAAACTCTATGACTCAATAAAAGCAACCAGCTTGAGTTTATACTGGTATTTCTGCAGAAGAATCTGCTGCATGACACACCTGATGTTGGTCCTCTTAGGATAGATTTAAATATAAATAAATATGTGCTCTTGTTTAATTCAACTCCCGATTAACAGCTTTGAACAGTTTTAATTGTGCGACACGGTGGCAACACACAACGAGTGATTGAGTGAGTGAGTCAGAATCTTAACATAGCAATATTATTTTATTTTATTTTAAAAGTTATTTTGCATGTTGGCGGAGGCATTTGCTATCTGAGCACTTTCTATTTTTTTTTACTGAATTTTACATTCTGGTAAAATTGACTAAAGAAAGATAAAAAAATATATATTTTCAGACAGGTTTCTCAAAATGTTTGTTTCCCGTAACACTAGTCTATAATTCCAAAATATGTTTATTTTATTTATAAATTAGAGTTAAGATTTTTTACAACTGGCTGCCAGGTGTTTTTAAAGTGCCACAATATATGTGCTGTGGGGCAACTGCTGCAACAGCTCACCATGCTGATAAACAGCAGGCCGACTACAGAAACTTCCAGGTGCTTTCAAAACGCCTTGAAGAAACTGCCCCTTTCACTCCAAGGATTATGGTGGCTTTGGGTCTCTTCCTCGCCACTTCAACGCTCCCCCACGGGGATTTGAAAACCTCTGCTCTACAGTGAGTTGGGATGCAGCATGAAAAATAAAAATTGTTTTTTCCCCAGTAGAGAAAAAAAATATGTGCGGAATTAGTCACTAAAACTGCTTTCACAAACTTTATAATTGTTGTTTAAACGATGAAACGACACTGCTGTGATTTACATTAGGAAATGTGAATTTTTGCCTTGATAAGACCATCAAACAAACCATACATTTTTCTGCTTTGGAGCATGATAACTTCATTTTCGAGCAAAGGCTTTCCTCATGCCCTCCTCCCTATCTTTGCCACAGGGGTTTAACTGTATAATTAGATTTCATGGCAGGATCATAAACCAACAGATCAACAACATAAATGTTCCCAATTCAGAGAGTGCCCTGACATTACATTAGCACCTGGGTCTTTTTATTGTGACACACCTGAAATACTTTGCAATTGCAAAGTGAATTTACTCCCCTGGAGACTTTTGATGAAAGTAACTTTGCTGGAAATCGAAGTGCTTATCAAATAGACGGTGTGGCTGGCAGCTGCTACAGAAGTTAGATTTGGGATGAAAACTTGGCTGGAAGTGAGAGATGATGATGGATGGGCAGATGGGCACGGAGACAGCACTGCAGTGTTAGGGAGTTAACGTCATGAAAGAAAGTCACAAGCAAGGAAGAAAATAAAAATGTTGGAACCAAAAGTGATGATGATATAAAAGAAGAAATATATATATTGGGCACCAACACGGGGCACCAACTATTCATCAGGTTCTGTGCAAATGGGCAAATATGGTGGGTATCGAACAAGGTTTCAGTAGTCTGAAAGTCAAATTTAAATGCAATTAAGATAACAATGCATAATGACTGAATAAAGTGTTGTGCAGCCTAAGAGAGATTATTGATGTGACAAGGTCAGTTAATGTAACAAGTTTTCCTTTCAGGTTTTAGACTTAGAAATTCTCTTATTAAAAGCAGGTTTTAGCAAGGTTGAAAAGAAGTGAGAAGAAATTCGAAGAAATTAAGTGGAACCGGGAAAGAAAATAGCAATTTATTTGTTTATGTTTTTCACAGTTTGTTACTGGGAGAAATATCTATGCCGAACAAAAAGGAAGACATTTAGATTGTGGATAGATTTTCTGAGCCAAAACTCACATAATTTGAAAGTCAGCACAACTTTGATTCCATTAACCAGGAAGTAGCGGCGTTTTGGCAATGCTCTGTAAGATGCAACAAAGAGGGGTATATTGACACTGCTGTCAAGAAAGAAATCTAGTATTAAAAAAAAAAAATCTATAACTTCCTGTGTAATATGCACTGAGCCTATCTATTTGTTCGAGGCAACACACACAGCGATTGTGAGCCATCCACTTGGCACTCCATCATTGCTAATGTCTTCTGCAGAATCCCCCACAATTCTTCTGACACTACTTCAGCTCGTTGATGAGAATCTGTAACATCACTGTCATGCTTTTCAAATAACCGGGAAAAAAGGAATAGTGTCCCACCATCCCTATTAAAATAGAAATGCTTCATGGAATGAAAGCATTACATCTTATTACAGTGTAGATCTACCACAGACTTTTTCTTATGAGAAGAAAGAATACAGGTTTATACTAGCTTGGCATTGCTTGTATCTTCTTTTCATCAGAAGTGGATTAAATGTGGAATGATCCCCTTGCGAATGCAAAATACATACATCTACATGCCAAGATATAAGGTCCAAAAAGAGTTTAGATTAAACACTTCATAAATTAAATTGATATTCTCTAACTGACAGCAAAGCTCAATACATCTGAATACATTGCAAAAAAAAAAAAAAAAAAAAATCACAAAGTTGCACTCTAATCACACACACAAACTAAATAAATGAAAGGCTCTGAACCTTTTTTCCACAAGCAGTGGTATCCTGTCCTTGAGAAGAAGCATTATATTATTGAAAGCATACACTTTATATGTAAATACCAGAAGCGACGATTCTCTTATTCTAATCAAATATTGTAAGTTGTGGGTGGAAAGCAGAAAACTGTGGCTGTAGCACTCAGCCCCATGCAATAACAGCCTGCTGTGATTTCCAACTACCGCCTCCGTTTGCTGCAAAGGTAGCGAACACTATAAGCCATTTTTGATGCAACCTTTTTGGCTGCCGATAAGTGACGGTTACACTCCTAAATTAGCATGTTTATTGCTTGCTGTTGCCCTGCCATGCCTGTTTGCATATCAAGCTCTTATTCCACATGCCCTCCGTCTGTTTGGTTTGAAGTTGCGAGATTGTTAGGCGAACGTTAAGTGGAACTGTCCGCACTCTCAGAGTGGCAATTGTTCAGCTGAAACACTGCCTCGCATTATGCACTATTGATCTTCTCCTAAGCTGCTTGTGCTCTCTTGGCCTCATTACGACATTTTCAAATGGCCAAAGAGGGTGTGACTGTACAATCACAAAAAAATGGTTTTAAGTTAACATTAACTGACCTAAAAGTATAAAAACAAGCTCAACGCTCATTAACATATTAATGGCTTATAAAGCTATTACGGCGAGCATTAAACTTCTTTTGACTCATCTAATAGGTCTGAAGAAACATCATTAAAGCTCTTTTCTTTTTAGCTACAAATGCTCCACTGTGTTCTCCAACTCATCACTTTCCTTGTCAATTGGTACTTTGCACACAACCGCCGTCTGCTACGACCAGAAAGGAGGTTGACGTGGGGTCAAAAACCATATGAATTGACTGGACAATGTTGAATTGCTCCATTGAGTGAGAACTGCAGAAGTTCTGGTTTAATCAGAGTAACACCTTTCACATCGCATACATCTTATCAACCCATTGTTCATTTTAAATGACCACTATCATGATGTGCAGTAGTGTTTTCAGCTAATTTCCTAATTTTAGGTGTAACTGAAAGAAATTAAGGTCTAAAAATTGGAAAGCCAGAACCAGATTTTGACCCCTCCTCACTTGCATTTTACCTCAGGTCACAATCGTACCTTCTTCTCCATTCTCAGTACTCTTGCTGCAATGCGTTCCCTCTTTACGAGTGTCAGAATATGAGACAGAAGAGGGGGGTAAAGATGCTGCCAGATCCCCCAGGTATAAGAAATTGGGTCACGTTACACACAGAGATGAGAGATTGCTGTGTACAATATACAGTAGCAATTTATGCAGGTTTTTAGGGTATCTCTCCCCATGGACTTTGGCGTTCTAGCCGAAGATCTCTTTTTTCCATCTCATCTCATCTTTCACATGCCTGAAACAAATCAGTGCTTGACTTTATTCTCGGCATAGCTGTGATGCAGTTAATTAGAACAGAGACACAATGCTTTCTCATGCCTTTCGGTGTGAAAGTTCCCAAAACAAAGATAAGGCCCACACAGCGTCTCATACTGTGTACAAATAACGATGTAGAATTGAACACTCTTTGAACCGAAAAAGCACGCTAAATGCCCAGGTGGTGCGGACGAGAGACAACGCTGCAGCAGACCAGGGTCAGGTGCTGGCTATAACTGGGTTTGCTCCATCCACCCTTGGGGAACCAATAATAGTTGCTCAAGGCCTTAGTACAACACAATCATTAATCGTGGGGAAACAGGTGGGAAAAAGAAATAGTCACAATAGCTGCAGAATACAAAATAAAAACAAACCAAATCTTGCACAAAAAACTACGGATCCAGAAATAGCAATAAATAAATGTAGTTATAAAGGTTAATGGTTCCCTTTTCTATATCACTAAAACAAAGCTATCTTTACATGATCATACAAAATACAGAGAAATAAACTTCATGACATGCTAATGTGTTAAGAAAGACTTCCAAACAAAAGAAAACATTGTGTAGTTATCCAATGGTTTACAGAGCAGCATACAAATATTTGTACTGCAAATTAAATTATAGCATCCCATCCTGTGTGCTTACAAAGAGGAAATAACAGGATTCCCTTGTCTCTGCCGGCTGTTTCATAAAATGTCCAAAACGAACAAAAAGGAAAAATCCAATTTTTATTGGGCAATACATTTCATGAGGCACATATCGAAAATGAAATGACTGGGGCCTCAACAGAAATGGAAATACAATTGTAACATAGGTGGTTGGCTTGTTGTCATGTTATCACACTACAAACCCTCAGTCGAGATGACCTAAACATTCTTTTATTGCTTTTTCTTCACTCATCATAAAATGTGTTATAGCAAACTTCTCTGAAGGAACCAAAAAGTCCTTAGTTTGTTTTATTTGTATTTTTGAGTGACATCAGTCATTAAGGGCAAAAAAAAATACAAATTTGTGATGAAATGATACTATAGTAAATCATTTAAAATTAAACTTGTTTGCTGCTCCAACCTTAACTTGTAGGACTTTGCAAAGACTGACGATGTCCCACCAAAGCAATATTCAGCAGCCAAACACTGCTCCATTATCGGATGGCTATAGGTGGATGATAATATTTCCATTCATATCCACAAACTGTGAGTCTTTTAAATGCCAGCAAAAATCTATTTATTACAATGATTACTTCAGGACATACGACTCCTTCAATAAGCATATTTTTCCCTGCTAATGTCTGAGTACTGTGAAAAACAACTTGCGCCGTGTGTTCTCATAAATACTGTAGGGACAAAAAAAAAAGAGAAAGCCACAACAGCAACAAAGCCCTCCAGAAACCCAGGGAAACCATGAACCGCCACCACAGACTTACCACATAAGGGCTAAAGCCCAGCCTCCCTATGATCACTGTCTGGGACATGGTGAAAATGAAAAAGCAAAACCAAACGGTCAAGCATTGAAGGCAGAAAAAAAAAAAGTTCTAAATGCACACACATATGAATGGCTTTTTAAGTTGTCAGGAGTTCAGGGGGGTTTCTATTTTCCTTAGAATACATTTCCACTCCGTCGCTGTTAAATGCTCCACTCTGCTCACAGTCACTTCCTGCCGCAGGAAATAAGGTTGAAGGAGGTGAGACTGAACTCAAACGGGACAGTGTGGGACTGAAAAAAAAGTAAAGTGGAGCTGGGGAGAGCTGCAGATTCTTGTGATCATTCTTTCTGGGTTTGTAACTAGGAGCTACAGCTTTCACATTATATGTGGCCGTGTGATCAATTTGTGACGTAAAATACTCTCATAAGTGCATCTTTAAAGTTGCACTTGAGTGTCCATAGTCCGTTTTGATTTGCAATCAGCTGTGTGGAAATTTGCCATCGACAGAAAATGCATGTTGAAGCTCTGTACATCTGCATTTAACATGTGCTTTGAGATGTTGTGCTGACTACCAAACAGGCAGACCAACCAGACCATAAACACAAGCCCCCTGGCAGGGGGTTACATTCAGTGCTACGGCGTTCATTTCCAATGACAAGGCTCCCAGAGTAACCAAAGCACACTGAGTAACATCATTAGAAATAACTAAAGCCCACCCCCTCTGTCTGCACTGTCTGGTACAATCTGAAAAGCAAAGTCAAATGGTCAAGCAGCCAGACACAACCAATTTCAAGTTTCATTATGGACTTCCTTAATATTTTTGGTCCCTTTGCTGGCTCACTATCGCACATCAATGGACTGGCATTTCAAGGCTATTGTTTTATGTCTCCTGTGGTCAAGGCAGTTTTCTCCTCAAACACCGGCAAGCGGTTACTGACCCGTAGTGACGACCACAGTGGCTCACAACTCACATCAGAGCGCTTCAGAGATGAATGTCGTCTGCCGTTGAATGAACCCTGATGCAGATTCCTTCAGCCGTCTAAGTGACAGTGCTTTCTACTAGGATGTGGAGTAGCCAGCCATGGGGGAAAAATGGAGCCAGCTATGGAACCAAGGGCATGTCTCCTCAGACAAAAAGTCTGGCTTAAAATTCAGTACCATTTGATAAGACTTGATGCCACTATTCCATCATATTCAGAGACCTTACTTATTAGATATTTTTCAACATGTCAACATGAAGCATCGTAAGAGAGAGTTCATTTTAAACGTACACAAAGCGGGAGAACATTACTCAAAGACATTGAAACCATGAAACCATCAATGACATTAATGTATCCTCTAAAAGACGATTTGGAGCCTCTGAATACTGTCTCACCATCAGCAACGTAGACTGATCACAGCAAGCACGACTCAGAGTTAACCTCTGTCACCTTAGACAAATATCTTAAATGTGGTTGAAATAAATAATATTCATGACACAAACAATAATGAGTGAAGTTTACAGAGAATGAAGAACACGGACTCTAGTCAGTCAGCGTCCTCCCACCTGGTTTCCTCCCTCTGCTGCTGCTGTGAGTCACTGTGTGCAGGCATTTTTTAATTTTGTTGTGTGGTTGGCTGTTTTGACTAAGACTTTGGCTAAGTACAGGAATTCGTCAGATCCAAGGCAACATAAGAAACACTCAGTACAGGGCAACCTAGTTCATTATACTTATCTTTAATATTTTATCTGATACAAGCCTGCCTAAATTAAAGGTCTGTTATCTTCTCCACTAAAGTAGAGTCGAGGCCCCAGTCATTATTTGAATAACTACATTGATAATGTAGTCGACCGGACCTCAATGAGCGGCAATTCGGCCGACACGGGGTGATTATGGAGAGATTGGCGTTGATCATGCAGAAACACATTTCTTGTGAGCTATAGAATACAAACTCAATGTGAGTATGAAAGAACAGGGAGTGGGAAAAAATGAGTAAAAAAAAATGCATCAACATATTGCTGAGGTTGCTTAAAAGAATCCCATCAACTGTGAAGCTGTCTGAAGTGGCTCACCACACACACAGACACACGCATGCACACAAGCAAGCATGCACGCACGCACACACACACACACACAAATATGTGCCACTCATTAAGCTAGGGTACACTTAATTTTTTGTCAGGCTACTGTGGTCACATTTACATAAAACCGTTATGTAACAAGGCAATCCAGAATGTATAAAATAGATCCAGTAAATTCTACAGCAAGACATTCACTGTCACATATGGAGTCTGTGATGAGCCACACTGTGTTGTGTTTTTATTGGGTGAACTGTTGCTCCATTGTTGAATATCCAATATAAGCTCAACCAATCACATGCATTACCTAATGGAATGGTTTTACATGACGTAAATGCAAGTATGTAAATACTGAAAATATTTATGATCAATAAGATTAATAGCTCCTGGCTTACTTCTCACAATGTTGCCTTGGATTCTGAAGAAAACACTTGTCTATAGCGCTCTCTCTCCATTCCCGGTGAATGTGGCCTAATCTCTTTTCTGGTTGAAAATTGCAACAGCGGTTATCATTCCGGAGTGACTCAATTTTCCCTCTCACTCTCCCGACTGAGGTGAGCAAAGTGACTTGGATGTGGTGAAAAGAAAATATAAGTCAGTGAGGCTGTACATGCAGGAACAGATATTAGATGCTTATGCACATTTAAGGAGAGTGAACATATTTTTACAGTGGGACACAGCTTGTGAACTGAAAATGGGTGTATATCAGCAAGTGGATCTGTGAGTATTTTTATTCATAGTCACTGAGTTACCCACCACAGTGGCTATTAAACACGAAAACACATTTCCAGCTGCAGCGTGTGTGATACATGAAAACAAATACATGATTTATGTATGTTTGCATGTTCTATAAGGGGTTCCCGATTCCCCAAGCCCTACCGTTCTATGACTCACTGACGTACTCTTGAACACACACCCTCTTAGAGAGCTTACTTACTGTAGGTGTACTACAACCAGACCATTACTCAATCTCCTCAGGCAAAACATGGGTCACGGGCCACCCAGCTCTGAAATTGCTCATGATCTTTCAACACTGAAAAAGAAAGAAAGAAAGAAAGAAAAGAAAAAACAAACAAATGGATGAGTTATTTCCAGAGCTTGGGCGTGTTATGAATTGTTGTGTTTGTGGACTTTTTGCTTTGGCAGCAGTTGCATTTGTATCTTCCATCCTTAAGTAAACAATAAGCTAAAGCAGCACCATCTAATTTGGGGATCCAGAAAGAGACTTAGAATAATGGCTATTTAATGACATTTATGGTGACACTGACTATGTGTAGTGGGCCTTTTAAACAAAGCCCTCGAAGTGAAATAATACGAGACATAATGGAATGAGGGCCTTCTAATGTGGAATCCTCAGGGAATGGAGGGGATCTTTTCCCAGTGAATTCATCTCTGGTAGAATTCCTGGAGGTCTTATTGAGCCCTTGGAAATCATCTTTTCGATTCTGGTGATGGATGGGCACTGGGGCTCTGAAAGTTGAACTATGGTGCTTTGGGAGTGGTCATATGTCAGGGAATGTGATTTTAACCAGTTGCACTGAAAAAGGGCCCACTGCTCATATTCCTGCCTTTCTCCCCAGTGCAAAGCAAAATCCCATTTTGTCTGCAAACGCATGTAAACGAGAGACAGGAGAAGGTCCCTGAGGCGCGGAGTGTACGTGGAATCCACCGAGCATCATGTTCTGCCGGTAATCTGGTCGGTTGTGTTCACTTCATTTCTATTATTTGTACTCAGAGGGACAGAACGAAGTTGGAAACTATCTAATATTTAAGCTCCTAGGTGGACCATGCCATAGGACACTTAATTAGCTCCATTTAATGTGCAAACTCCTCGCAGTGGGAAGTGTGAGGGTTGCAGCGGTGTCAGAAGTCTGCTCCAAATCTCTTCAGCCTACACCAACATTCCTTCAACAGCTGCAGCAATTACCAAAATACAAAAAAAGTATGTTAAAAAAAAGTTTTTAGTAAAGTGCAATTAAATTGAACAACACTCATACACGAGAATGTGAGCTTAGGTTTCTTCGTTGCTTCCTCGCCAAGTATATTGAAATCTACAATACACAATTGGCATAGTATGTGCCATTAGCATCACTTTTCCAGTCAAAAATAGTAACAGCGTCCTATAGATATCCTTTGCATGGTAAAGACACAGCGTAAAATCTGATTTAGATGATCTTTGTTCTATCAAGAAGAGTCCAATTTTGTCCAAAAGTGGTGGTGTAATTGTAGAAAACATGCCTTTGTTTTTTTTTTAGGATAGATTTGGAATGTATTTGCAATTTAGCATGCTTGAAATAAACACTTGCTTCCGCAATCAGTCTACGGTTTCAGTGCACCTTCACAAAACTATGCATTTTCTACATCTGCGCATGAAATCAACTATGCGAGAAATGTCCTCATTTTAACACTGTATTAGTTATTAGCTGCATGAAACCATTTTACACAGATTCAATCTCATCTCAAGAGTAACCAAATTGGGCATCTAAAGTGCCCAAATGCTCTGTCGACTGGGGATGACAAATGGATAAAAGGAAGCTCATCCTTTTCCGCACAACCTAATATAACATTCACGCACTAGTGCCTAATGACACCTGGAAGCAGCCCCAGTATATATTCAGGTCTTTTGGAGTTGTTCACTGTGCCGCCCCGCTTCAGAGGCTGGAGGTTAAGTGCACTGCTCAAGGGTATCTCTGGGGTAGCCAGTGCGCCAGGGGAGAACGTAAGTTATTGGCTTTCCAAGATAAGATTTTCAAAGCTGGTATACAAAGCACAACCATCAATTTACAAGAATGTTTCTTTTACTAGTCAGGCAAACGGAAACTCATGTAATCTGGCCCTGGCCCATGCTCCCTTACCTTGCGCTCGTCCATCAGAGACTTAGTCGTTTTTATCTAGCTTCTGTCTCTGCACACCTGGCCCTCATCGCCCTGTGCTACCCACAGTCACTCATTCATTGACAATTTCTGTCTCCCCTGGGAACGCGGTCAGTTATTCAGAGGCGATGGCATTCATCCAAGGTGATCAGTGGCATTAGTTCTCGCGGCCAATTTTGATCCAGCTGTGACACTGGCGAATCTCTCCCAGTTTTGAAATGGCATTGCTGACAGACACCATTCAGTTCTTGGTTCCCCAACACAAACTCACAATTGTGATCCAAAGTAAAATCCAGTGGTACCTGGCAAACCTCAACACATCTGGACCAGTATGATTTGGACAGGCTAGGTGAAATTGCAAGATAGACCGTATACGATAATTCGAGGCTCATGTCAAACAACAAATTTTACTGATGAATCAAATAAAACTTTTGAAAATAAGTAAATGATAAGCACTCCAGCACTTAAACCCCCCCTGTGCCATATGCACTTTGCTTTGTCATAAATGATTGCACTAATTATTACTCTCTATATCAAAACTGGGTCAGACCTCCATACAGTCATAAAGAAATCGCTATGTCATGTTGTTTATCCAGTAAAATTCAAGCAATAAATGCTTCCAAACAACTTTGTCTATAATTCATTGTCTACTTTCTACAGGATATGATCCAGCAACTACTTAAACTTGGATATAACTGCACTCAAAACAACACACTTAGATTTTCCAGAGAGACTACCTGGCATTCATATCTGATGTTTTTATCAATATTATTTAGTTTTCCTTAATTCCTTGTTTTGTGTAATTGTGCTGTTATCTTCTTCTCGCAGTAAAATAAAGGATTATTCTTTTAAGATAATCCCACCAAACTATCAGACAAGGGAAAAACAGACTTCTTTGCAGAGGTGGCCTTAAGTATAAACATACCACACATTTTAGATGGCTGTTATTCTGCAAATAATTCATTTAGGTATGTGTGTTTGCAATGCAGTAATCTTAGTATTGCATATGTACTTTTCGGCAATGGAAAACCTTCCATTTAACATATAAACTGAAAAGACAATCCACAGGAACCTATAATATACCCAGCTAACTATTCTGTATATAGCAGACCCCCCACCCAGGAAGATAATAAAACTCAAAAAATAGGAAGGAAAATGGAATTCCTATTAGGTGTAATTACTTCTCCAATGTATGCGTTGAAATGACATGAAGATTAATGAAGCTTTCAACTATTTTAGGCAAGCTTATTTAAATTAGTGATTCTACGCTCTCCGTATATCATTGCATCTATAGAACACAAGTATATTTTATATATGTATTATTTATGTATTATTATTATTATTATTATTATTATTATTATTATTATTATTATTATTATTATTATTATTATTATTATTATTATCTGCTATTCCCCAGCACCCCCTTTTGTAGCATCTATAGGGAAGTGACTTGAATTGAAATGGCAGTAAATTGTCTGCTGGTGCTGGGTATAATCCAAAGCTCTCTCCCAAAATTTTAATTAGTATAATAGTTTTGGCACCTATGAGAAGTATTTTGAATCAGCCATGTGGGTTTTCTCCAAGTTCATCTCATGAAATGTAAATTAAAAACAAAAAACAGCAAGCAAACTGAAAACAAGAAAAGAAAACTCTAAATTAAAAACAGACAAATCCAAGAGAAATTATTAGGCACAAAACAGGCAGGTCTCTAAAAAATCAAAAATATTATATACTACGCAAACATAGCTGCTTAAGTTGCTGTTTACAATGTGAGCCATAAATGAGGCTCACAGACTGTGCCTAACTAAGTTCAAATGAAACCAATGCATGAGTGAAAGCCTATTAGAACATGATGTTTTTTTTTCCCAATTAATTGTCACTGCGTGTTGCTCTTTCTCCCTTATCTCTCTCAGCCTGCGTCTCTGCTCCTCATTTTCAAGCACTTCCCTCCATCTATGCCTTCTTGACGGGAACTTTCACAAAGAGACCAGCCTTTGTGTTGTGAGTGGTAATGGAGCAGAGTTGAGTGGGGCAGAGATGGCGGGGGGAAAAGTGCCAACTGTGCCCTCCCACGCGATAATATTGTCATGTTAGATCACCCATCAGGCTGCTGGCACGGCAATGTATCTCCTTGAACCCAAAACCCTGCTGAAGAGCAGCCAACTGCTAATGGTGTTTCTCTACAGAGAGCTGTTGGCTGCATACAGTGCGGTGTGATATCGCACTCACTCCTGCCAATTAAAGCCCTTCATTTTGAAGTATGTTTGCCAGCATGCCGCGTGCTTTAATGTGATCTACGCGGTGTGGCACGGTGTTGACTGACTTCTTCACATCTGTCTTTATTTCAAACAGCGACAAATTGCCTTGGTATGTGTGACTGTAATCGCTGTATGAACAGCTACTTTCAGAGGTCCCTGGGCCAACTGTAGTCAATGCCTTGCTCAAAAGTACTTCGTACAAAGATGAGTATCACAGTGTACAAGTAATTCTCGCTGCTTAGGGCTGAAAATTCACCTGGCTGTCATTACGGCATCATTTTTATTCACAGGTACCACTGGGTGGATAAAACAACGTTCTGACTTCACTGGTTAAACAATGAACCTTACTCTCGTGAAATGTGTATGTTTTGGTGCAGATGCGCTTATTTTTTACATCTTTAAGTGACCGGTCACAGATCACTAATTCCAAGGTGTCGAGATCCCAGACCCAAAATATAAATGTGCCTCATCCCAATGAATTTTGACATTTTCGTGACATTACTGCAGCCTTTCCATGGCAATGCCTGTCCACAAAGTTGAGCCATAAACATGTAACAAGAATGCATCAAACATAAGCTGCTGCTTAAGAACATTCAGTGCATTGCTGTGGAGTTGCACAAGTACAAAAGTATACAAAAGTAGTCAATAAACACTTTACTAGTGCAAATCCAGTGAGATGCAGCGTAAAAGTGAGAGTCAAAAATTGTTCTACAATATGTAGAATAACATATTGGGAACGTTTTATGTAAATAAAAACATTGATTAGGATGTTTTTATAAAATCACTGAATCTTACTAATTTAATATTTATTTATTTTAATTTATATACATTTAAGGCCTCAACTATCCAACAAAATGAAATGAAAAATCCTAAAGGTAATAGTTTCAGTGTGGCAATGTACAGTACCAGTGCCATGTTAACTTTACAGAAGTATTTTGTTGCATGTCTTGCAGTAAAACAATTCACCAGAACTTCAGGATGAGTGGTAACACTCATATTAACATATCCATGTTTATCCAGCTGCAGTGCATATTTTTACAAGTGGGCAAGTAATTACGATGCACACTCTCAGGAATATTTGTCCAATTGAGCTACATGAAAAAACGCTCTGAGCTGCGTTTGTGTACGAGGCCACATGTGGACCCGCTCATTATGATTTTATACTGTACTTTATACTGAGCTGGTGCAATTAAAACACAGGTGACGTGTTTGCTTTAACATTTCAGGGTGGATGTGGAATCAGCCATGGGTTCCCCATACAGTGATAACCTAACTACAATCATTTATGTTACGATTTAAATCTATCTATATACAGTATTAATCATTTATTTGACCCTATGAAAAATCGATCTGTAAACTTCATGTGGTTATTTAGCTGTCAAAACGCACTGAGAATTCAAATACTCACAGTGGAGCACCTGTTCCACCTAATCCTACAATATCATTTTATAATTCATTTATTGTCCAGCTTCCACCCTAAATAGAATCTAATGTGGGAAACACTGGTTGCATTTCAATGAACAAAGCCCTTTCAGGACAAACAGATTATGGGGGTTTACTGTGATCTGCACATAATGCATTTTAATGCCTTCTTTGTTTTCGGTATAATCCACTGCAATCCCGTATAATTTCGTTGGCCTTCAGATTATTCTGACTTGAGAAATGTAATTGTTAACAGTACTGCCATAACTGAGCGCCGTGAGCATCCAACCGGCGAGACCATAATTCCTCCACTCCTTTACCACATTTGGCACAAACGGCATGAATTAATTTCATCAGGGGGTCATTCGTACAAGATCATTAATGATGGCATTAAATATTTGACTTAATGTCAAGGCTATACTGTACAATACATTATTGTTCCCTTCAGAGCTTGACATTCTTTAGCTCAAGACCATGTAAAAGTGAGTTTTTGTTTTATTTCCTTACTCCATACGTTTAATATCTGCTTCCAAACCCCTTTTTTCCTATGAGTGTAATTTGTATTTCTGTGCTTATTAAGGCCATTACTTTATCTAATGAAAAAAAGGGGCTGCAGTGTGTGGATTTGCAGGCATCTATGAAATGATGTCTTGAATATCAATTTAGGATCAACTTAGTAGCAAGTTCCATGCATTTCCCTTTCAATTTTAAATTCGTCAAACCAGATTAGAGTGAACAGAGTGAAAAGTCAATCTGCAGTAGAGTTGGTCAGCATACAGACACTGCGATGCTTTATGTTAGGAAGTAATCTTGGAATGAGGAAGTTAACTTGGAGTTATGGCTCGTTCTGACCCAAAAAAATGTTGTTGAATTCTTTATTTGCTGTTATTTGTGATGGCTGTGCATATCTTTTTCTAGAAGAGTGCACAAGACTGCAAAACAACTACATATAGATCTAACAAGGTCGTATGCCTGTACGAATATAAAGATAAGCAACAATTAAATAAATAATTAAAACAGTAACTTAGATTGGTGCCTAATTATATCATATGTTCACAGTTGTTTTTATCAGCTGTGAGTTGAACCGTAATCTTTTCCTCCATGGCATTTCTAGAAAGATGGAGACATATTGAATGCGTCTCTCCTGAACATTATGCTAACAATTAATTATCCATGTCCTTAATGCACCAATATCGTGCATAATTCCACCCAGAAGCTCTTACTTTGCTGGACTCAGTGTTTTCTGTTTGTATATTCTCCACTGCTTTTGCAAATAACTGAGTGACACTTAACCATTGATCACCTTTACAACCATATGTGACAACTTTACAATGAAAATAGTTAATGATGCTCAAGTTGTTTTTGACCTTATTTTTACTCCATTAAGAGTCCGGGCCATTTATCAATTCCAAATTATGCTATTACAGCAAAACAGATCTTGGAAATGTCACCACTGCATCTATTCATTTCTCAGGTGTGCAGTGATTCATATTCCATTAAACAAATGCATAAAGAGTGTCTATTCCACTAGAAATAAATTATTTTGACCTTCATAAAATTAGATTTTAAATGCAAATCACCTCGGCAGCGGAGAGAAAACTTTATCAATATCTTGACATGAATAGCAATGATAAATGTGTCTGCCTCGAATCAATAAGCCCTCATAGAGATAGCGTGTATAGAGTGTAAACGGTGTGCTATTTCTACATGGCTCGTATGACCCTTAAATTAATGGTTTGCAACTGATTAATATATGAATATATACACATACGCTACCATAAACAACATATAATAGATCTATTGAAAGCTTCACTTCGGAGTCATCAGTGCCACATACCAAACAGGCTCGGTCAATAATCTTCTGTCTACATCAATTCACACTGAGGACTATAGACTTATGAAATCTGTGCCCCTTCTCCACGCCTAGTCACACAATGTCGTCAACTTCCTCCAGACTCACAAATCCCATCACTTCTCAGATTGGAGCGGCATTTTCATGTCTCGCGACAACCGTTGCATCTTATCTCAAACGCAGAGATAACCGGCGCAAGAGAAGGGCCAGCCCGTCACTGCAGGCCACACAGGGACCACCTGAATGTACCAGAGCCCCTGCTGGGTAATCAGTCCCCGTGAATACATGAATATTTTTTCTCCATCTCCCTCTCCAACCACACACACACACCCCATCTCTATCTATCTCTCACAAGCTCTAAGGCAAGCACACACCGTCTTCTGAGAGAGATTGCCTAAGATGTCCACTGCTCTGAAAGACATGTGGAAGAGAAAGAAACAACATATATAATTCACAGGACAACTGCCGAGCATCTTATCACAAAGCCATAGAAAACAGAGCGGCTGCTGGACCAAATCATTTTGACATGGAAACACAGTGGACAAGAGGGCACCCTGACATTGAGGGGCAGAGCCCTCACATGTTTTGCTCTTCGCAAGTGCTCAGAGAATGATCCCCAGCGACAGTTGTTTCTGTTATGGAATTGTCAAGGTGTATATAAGCCTTGGCAACAGTTTCTTATTCCACCGAGTTTTTGGTGTGTTGACACAGTTCTACTGACGTGGCCATAAGAGCTGTGTTTCACTTAATGCAGTGCTCTGGTAATTCCACTGTTGTTCCATCTCGGCTGGCGTACGACTTGTAATTGAAAAAAGTTTTCATTCTGTTGACAAGCACTGACCCGAAGGTGTGCGCACACGCCCATGCGCAGACACACCGCAATAGCTGCAATTTGCTTCCAATAACGTAAATATCATGACGACAACCGGAGAGATAATCTTAAATCAAGCGGTGTACAAGTAATATATTTCCTTGTAGATACAGTCCACTGGCCATTGGTTGTGTGTCTTACATGATGTTCTCCCCTCGCTCAGTTCCTTGTTTGCATGTGTCTTTGTTGAGTTTTCATTTGCAAAGGAAATTTTAAAAAACAGCGCTCATGTTGCCAAAAAAAAGTCCCCTGACACTGTTTTGCATGAGCATTGTCCCTGGGTTGAGCGCAGCTCAATACACTTGTAACAGACTTGAATAAATACAAATAAGGCAGGGTGTTTTCTCCTTTTTCTTTTTTCTCTCTCGGCTTTATGATAAGTGCACACCCAACCCTTTCCCGACATCGTTGTTAAAAATAATTTTGTAATGTTTGAAAATGAATCGTATTGAACCAAAACTTAAACTGATCTACATTTATCCTAGAGGCTTCTCAAGGATGGTATGAAACAGCCGCACCAAGTGGAGCCTCTGTGGCACAATTCTGTATCCCCTTTCTACTTGTTTGCATAAATCCTATGCAATCGCGCTGTGAGCAGACAAAACCCCAAACCCAGACAGTGGATATGCCCTGGGTTCAAATCGAACCCAGGAGCTTTTGTTTCCTGTTATCTGTATCCATCTCCTCCAACTGGTATTAACCTTTACTCAGGCAGGTAATCTTGTTGAGATTTTCTATTTTCATTTATCAGTGTAAGTCGGTGGGATATTTTCTTTGATTTTGATATGGCCACACACAGAAGTCCAGCATGGATATATCGCATTTCTATCCAGAAAGTCAGCTGGGAGCCAATCCCGGGCTACAGCCTGGACTAGTCTCTACTGCATTTGTTTCTGACAAAAATACAGAGTTCAATCAGCTGAGGACATTAAGCACTGGCTAAAGCTTTACTTCTCTCCTGACAGCAAACGTCAGTGTTTTATATGGCTGGCTCTGGCTGAGTAGTGTTACGGGGCTGGATATGCCTCCGATCGATTACCCCAGTCCCTCGCTTGAACAGGGGGAATAGTGACAACCCGTAATTATGCTTTTTTTCTTTTCTTTTTTTTACTGAAGATTAATTCTTTCTGCACCAACGTGTCTAATCAAGATGGAGTCTGTCGGTGCTGACAAATCAGCGGGTAAGAGACAGAGGTGAGCCCGGGCCAGCGAATCCCTCCGACCCCCGCCCAGGCTTTTATTCAAGCCTGTGTCCTCTGATTAGTCTCAAAGCCTGTGCACAGGGCAAAAAAAAATGAGCTGACACCTGATGCGAGCAAACATAACTATATGGAGTGGTGGGGGAGCGTTTCTGCTCTGTTTCACAAATACAGTCCCTGGTGCGCAGGGCTGTGACGAGCTCGACCCTCCCGAGACGCTCTCGGCTGCTCGCCACCCATCCGCTCATCACGTCGACCTTTGGAGACTTCGGAGGCGGGGACAGCCGCTCGTATCTTTGCTTTCCTCAATTAGCCACTTTCATCAATCACAGTGAGGTCAGGATGCCATTTTTTCTTGTCACTGTGACACTCACAGATATGAATAACATACAGACATATTTCTACTGGACACAAACTACGGTATCTCAAAATAAAGAAATCATGAATATTTGGAAATGAGTGTCCTTCGATATTACAGTGATAGATTTGCAGGCAGGTATGTATTCAAAATTGAGTTTTTTCCGTGTTAGAATTATTGACTGAATAGTTTTGTTTTCCCACATGCGTGCGGTTTAAACAAGACTCTTTGGTTCAACAGGTTCCTCTTGCATTTCTATTTCATTGTTAAAAAGAGATGGACATATACATGTATAGAATATAGTTTCCTTTAATACAAATAGCTGAAGGTAACAGCCTTAAAAATTGTGTTCATTTTTTATCATATATTTATTTTATGACTTTGAGCTGTACCTGATCATTAGTGGACTGAGGTACCGAATGAATTAAGGAGTCATGAGGGTTAGTGTAGGTTAGCCTTAAGACTGCTCCACTGGCTGAGACAGATTATTTCTTCTACATTCGTATTTCTTTTTTTTTTTTTTTCTTTTTTTTACACTACTTTGCCTCCACCTTCAATTCATTTTTTAAATTGAATTATTCATGAATGGTGCATAATTTATTCTATACTTGGTTATGCATGACTTGTTGCCCAAGGGTGGTGTTGTTTTGTTTTTCTTTCCTTTGGTGAATGTTTGAGACATACTTCGGTTTGGAAGCTGTGGCTGTAAAATGCTCAGTACAGCTACTTCCTTGCCAGAGGAGGAATGATCAAACTTATGATAGTCTTCTTCTCCTACCCTGCTCCTCTCTGAGTAATAATAAAAACACCAAGAATAGAAAAAACAGTACTTATTTTTTGAGAACATAATTAAATATTCACATTAACTGACTGAAAATTGATTTCATTATCCTGTTTTAGAATAATTCTGAAGATGTATTGACATTCAATATAGAGACAATTCAGATCATTACATTTATATTCTCTGCTTATTCACGACAATATAAGCTTTGAGATCAATTTTGCTATGACATAAAATGTTTTTGGTTCAAATTGATTTCCACTTAAAAATCAAAGACAGAACCCAGTGGCATCATAATTACTCAGCTAAATTAAAAGTGAAAGCGCGAGCTAAAGCCACTCCTGGGAAATCGGATATTGATCTGGCAACACCAACCTCCTCCGACCTTCGACCTAGAAAGGTGTGGCTGAGCACCGCCGTGTGAGCTATAATCTAACTCGCACTCCAGAGCGCAAGTCTGTCAATAAATGAAGAGGAAAATGGGTTTGAACAGCAGGAAGTTGTCGTGAGCTGTGAAAACTACCACCCAGGGTCAGTTTTGTTATGGCGCAGTACATTAGAGTGCTCACCATGGAGCCAAAGAGAATCATCGGGTCTTGTTTAGATAGCTATGAGTCATCATTGGATGAACAGTTTTCGTTTACCGCTGTGTTTTTATTGAGTGTTTCAAATGCACAGCATTAAATATGGGATACGCTCATTTACATTCAAGCTTTCAGCAAATATAGCAATATGTAACAAAGCATATACATTCAAATGATAATGTCTCATTTAGCTATCTTTAAGGTTGGCATGAAACAAAGGAAAGAAAAGGTGACTATTTCAAGGTTTACATACTTTGTATAGATGACCTAAAACATGACACCTCTGCCCACGAGTTTGGGGCAACAGCGCGTAAGCGACATTTCTAGTTTGGTATTTTTTGCAGCCTTTGGGGTTTGTTGACATCCATATTCTCTGCAGCATTTTTATGGATGATTTCAATCATTGCACCTGTTACAGCAAAATAAAAGCCGTGTGAACTTCAGAACTGATGGTTGCTGAGGATATGAAAGATTATGGGTATTTTTTCCGGAGTTCCAAATTCAATTTAGAAAAAATACCCATTAATCTTCTGAGGTGTGCAGCATATGTTTGAAAAGGGCCAAAATAACGAATGTGGAAAAAAAATGCTGCCAGGAGAGAATTTAGCTTGGAAATAGTGAGATAGAGTAAGAATTCATCTCTCTTCGACTACGAGTATTTGCAAAAGTGCCGTGCCATGTGCTGTAGCTAAACCTGTGATGGATCTGCTCAGCGCTGCCTGGGCACACTGCAGCAGCCTGCTCTGGGGCATCCGTCATCGCTCAAGTCTCAGGCTCAGGGTCCTGCTCTCCGTTGGCCGGCCATTCCCTCTGTCCAACAATATGAGATTGCGGCATTTGATATATTGCGCAGGGAGCAGGAGAAATAGAGGAGTTAGGCTTTCACCTTTGTACATGTCAAATACACGGAGCGTTACCACGGACCCGTGCCGGGCATCTGGCCTCCACTGCAATTGAGAGCCCACCGAAAGCCCAACGGAGCATAACGTGGCTTATTAAAGCCCATTTCCACCACCAAGTCTTTAAGTCGCCATGATGAACCGCCTTGGTGTCATTTTATACTTTCATTATTTTTAGATCCGAATTCCTTGTTGCTGTTGCTCACGTGTGATAGTGTGAGTCTGTTTGAATTCACAGTGCATGCATGCTTAACCTAAGAGATCTATCCACTGAGAGCCGTGAGCGACGATGCCTTTCTCCAGCTCCACACTCCCAGCTGCAATATAACTCTGATGCTTTAGGTGCCCCAATCTACTGATAAGGCAAAGCTCATAATCCATAAAGGGGCTTGCAGGGCCAGTCGTTCTATTTACTATTCAGAGAACAGCCTTTGGCAAATTACACTTTTTCCCCCTTCCATTACATATATATAGAGTAGATATCTACAGTATAAAAAGATTTTGGTTTATAAAGAGGTATGTCTTCAATAGCGCCTCATTTTAATTTCCTTACATCCCCACAAAGCAAGTTAGGATGTCAATTGGTTCAACTATTATATATATATCAGAATGTACTAGTTTTCTCCACCGACGAATATAAAGGGACACAAAGTGAAACTTGTGGTAAAGTTTTGCTGTTGTTGGAAAAGCACAATGCCGAATTACATGAGCACCCCAGGGGACATATACAGTTCGACTCAACAACATTCTAGAAGATGAAGCTCGCTGTTATGTTCTAAATAGACAGAGAAGAGAAGAGGTGTCTGCAGTACAGTTATCTGAAACGACTCACTTTAGCTTGGGAGGATAAAACCTCGGAATTGTTCCACCCTCACATGGCAAAGAAGGGACATGCATTTTCATGATGCTAAGAGATTTTAAGATTCAGTTTTGGGATAAGTTAACTCATATAAAAAAAGAATGCAGCTCATGTAAATTTCTACAGAAGAAAAAGGAAAGATAACGGAAAAATGATGCGTGTTCATCTGGATTGCAATGTGAGAAGGAAGTTTTAATAAAAAGAACGGTATGAAGTACAATTTTTAATGATTAGGATTATAATGACATAATGCATTGATGTAACATTACAACGGTAGTATTACGCCTTTTAAAGAGAGGTTTAAAAAAAATCCACCATTGCCTTCGTACTTGTTTTGATAAAAACATTTTTTTTATATATTTTATGACATTTATGACCAGCATTTTTTGACATAATTATACAATTTGATTGTGAAATCTGAAAATGTATAAGCAATATAAAAGGAGTTAACTTTAGCTCTGAAAGCAGCACTACATGCATGTAGGCAAAACTCCAAATAGGTGACGTTGGGATGATACTAAAAAGTAGGAAAACAAGCACCTTGAAACTGACAGAAAGGCTTTTTCTTTTATGTTGGCATCTTTAAGCTGCAGTATCATGCTCCCACAAAAAGTGGACATTACGTTTTATTCAGAAAAAAAGAATTCCTTACAACTGGTGAAGTTGTATCATCATCCGATATTGATCCCAATTTATTTATTTATTTTTTCACAATAACAGACTCAGAAGCATCATGTAGGGTTCCTGAACATAAAAGCTGCTCGCTGTTCTTAATCTTAATAAGCCCTGCCAGTCTGTTACCGGATATTTGAGTAGAATTAACCTGACAATTTCTTCTGGACCAATATAAGCATTTTGGCTCTGATCTTGCCCAACAGCAAATCTCAACACATGGATATAGTGGCACATCAGCGTGCTGCTCCAATATCGGGGTAAATTATGGCTTTGGGAGGCTAAGTCGTGGGCCTGGGGAAAGCATGACATATTGTTCTTGGGTCAGCCCCAGGGAGGGAGCGTGATGATAAACACTACGAGGAGATCTCTGGAAATATGGGCCTGCTTGCAGCAGAGACAGATAGATGTTTCCATTTTTGCCCATCCTTTGTCTTGGTGTGGTCTTTTTTTTTTTTTAGGTGAAACAACTGCAAAGGCATGGTAAATTATTCATTTAAGGGAGGCGGTTAGGATAATTCACCTGGAGGAGTTTATCAGATCCTCCATAAATCTTACAGGTTTTGTGGATGTGAAACTGTGACATTGTGACACAGCACAATTATGACTTTGTAAACGATGCATAGGGACATTAAAGCCAGACATTGTTGTTGCTGACAAGCGCTCAGAAACAAATATAAAATCCTGATCACATTTTTTTTCTTTCATAAAAGAAAATAACAAAGTACACTGCCCCTGGTGGCTCCATGTAGCCGTATGCTTTGCAGGTCACATTTTAAAGCACTGACCGCGATGATGTTTATTTTTTTATAAAAAAAGAATTTGGCATTCAACTCGGTGAAATTTAAACATCATGATTACATTGTTGTTATATTTTTTTAATATATCTTAATTGTTTCTTTTTTTTGCAAACACTGAACAGCTCAGTAAGTCCATGACATGGTAAAGTTGCTGTGTACGTGGCCTATTTTTCAACTCGTCACTACTTTTGTCACGATACGATGTGGTCGATTTGCAGTTTATTAACACACATGATGATCACGAGTTATTTCCTCACGAGCACTATGTGAAACCAGAGAACCTAAACCTTAAAAGCATTAACAGAAGTGCTGCGTGACCTGTCAGTCACCAGTATCAAATTCCTCCACGTGGGCCCATTTCATTATACATCTGTAGAATCACATAAGTCACAAAACATACATTCTTTCTCGAAGATTATACCCACCCAACCAATAAACTGCACTATAGTGGGATTGGAAACATTACCAACTATAACTTCCGTTTGACGCAATGATAAACCAAACCAAAAAGCCTTTTTTATCCATTACATCAGTTATTCTTTGCTTGCTGTCCTAGGGATCTAAGGTTGGTGCTGCTGGGGGCTGCTGACAGGATAGGTCTGGTTGTTTGCTCTGACCTGTGGTTGTGTGATTCATTACAGCTCAGATTTCTTTTCCTTTTGTTCTCCTTTCATTTTTCAGTCGCTGTGTGCTCTCTGTCAAGTCCTTTGTGACTTGCCTGTAATAAAAGCCAATACAAATATATTTTGAACTTTCAACGGTCACTTGCTCAGAAAAAAGGAGTGAGAACTATAGGTGGTAGCCGGTAGAGCGGAAGCTCTTAGCCTTTAATCATGTCAGGAGAAAGGACCTTTTACATGTATGGAATAGTTGTCACGGGTATATTCGCATAATTTACAGCATAAACAGTCATAACCGTTTCTTGTGATTGAATCTCTACCACAGCTTTATAGACTGCTGAGCCCTGATCACAGTTCCTCCACACATTTTCTCTATCAGCAACATGATGTGCTCTATCCTGAAAACATTCCTCAAGCTGTCCGCTCTGAAGTGTATATCAAACATCCTCCTCATCTCTCAACGCTTTGTGGTCTGGCGCTCACATTCTACGAGGTTGTTGGTTTTAGCCGAGAGACTCTGGATTCCAAAAGATCCCCATCACTCCCGTGACTCGCACCGGCTCTCAGCTCTCGGCTCTTGACTCACCCCCAGATGGCTTGAAAAGATCCTGTCTTGCTCAAGGGACCCACGTGAGATGGAGTTACATAGAGCCAGCAGGGGTGAAGACCTCTCTCCTTCCCCTCCCTGAAAACTCCACACACCTTAAATAAATTGTGCCGCTGGAGCTCAGAGAGAAGACCTTGTAAGGTAAATATATTCCGAACTGTCTGACATGCAGTATAGAATGAAACCGCATTATTATCTGTGTGCGTGTGGTCTGATGTGGCTTTTCTGAAACATATCTCTTGGTGCCATTTCACTGTTGAGCACCTGTGGAGGTCAAATTCAGCGTATCGCTAATAAGCTTTTCATTTGTACATTGAACACGCTGTAAAACTCACGCCCTCTCTCCTTCTCTCAGGCAGTGGCAGCAGTGAGAGAGACTGAACTCTCGCTGAGTGTGACGCAGAGGCTTAATCCCTGATAAGATCATAATGACATTGTACTGCAGAGATACTTTGTCTCCAATGACCCCCACTATACACAAGTGCTAATCATGCGACTAATTATCTTTGTTGTGCAGCAATCACAACCCTGCGCTTTTGTTGTTTTATATCCCAACAAAAAACCAAAAACAGAACACATCCTGGGGTATTGTCTGATGATGACTTTAGAGTGCAAATTACAGTAGCCGTTTTTATTTCCAGGGAGAGCCTATTACCTCAACTCGCATCCAGAGAATGTTCACGGTCTTTCACAGGCACACACAAATCCAATCGGAGTCAGCCCTGAACGAATGGCGCGCCAACGAAATCTACTCATTCCCTTTCACATCAGCGAGGCAGAAAACTGCATTCATTGATTAACTGATTAATTGATTTAGTTCAGAAAATGCACCCGGATCATTCATGCAATTTTCCCTCTGAATTTTAAATCTCTTTCTACTGCTGATGCAATCAGAAGGTAATACAGGGGCCTATGGTTTCATTGGGAGACCAAATTTTGCAAATAAATAAGTCATTTTGGAGCGTTGCATTTTTATTAATTCAATCTCTCGCTGAAGGATTTTCCTTTTTACTTTCTCTTACAATGGTGTATTTCCCCAACAACATCTTCACAATTTCATTAAAATATTCCTAAACCATTTACAGATGTTTCAATGCAGAAATAATTATCATCTGCTACGGGGGAAAAACTCACAAGCACAGTCCCTGTTGTTTGATGTTTTATTATTATTATTTTTAAACAAATGGGTTCAAAACGATGCAGGGGATGCTGTTTTTCTTCTGCAATCAAACGTTTCATTTCCTTGAGGTAATTTTGCTTGATTGGATTCACACACATACCAAGACGTTGAGAGTTGAAAAGGCTGAGGATGAGTGATGGAGCTGATCCCTGGGGTAAATAGGTAAGTAGGAGCAGACTGTAGGACTGTTTCTGAACTCTAAGGAAGACGTATGAGCAAATGTAATGATTATTCATGCTTTTTGGAGACAAAGCAATCTTGTTGGTTGTTCTATTTGAGTGACACATGCTGAAATATACAACTAATGTACACAATGCACGGCAAAGAAAAGAAGTGCTTGCAAATGCAAATACCCGCATACCTGCTTTCATAAAAGCCTCTTAAAAGGAAAAAAGAAATAAAAAAAGATTGGCGTTCAGGCCGTTTATTGCAATTGCTTATCTCCAACTGTCTTTTCTTCTGTGTGTCAGAATAATGATAAATTAAATGTGTACTGCTTCCCTTTAGGAGGTGAAAACTCAGCTCTCTTATCTGTTCGTGGACCACTTAAACCTTGTAGGTTATAACTGCGCCCAAATAAATCATTTTGATACACAGTGAGCACTCCTGATGGTAGTTTCACTTCTAGAAGAAGTGAAACTACCATCAGGAGTGCTCACTTCTATGCCCATTCATAAAGGTGAATGGACTTGCTGTTTGTGTTTGATGTGCCACTCCTTACTCCCAAATAGATTCAGAAAGCAACAAATACAATCGTTTCAAAGACACAAAGCCCTGGGTTCTCTCGCCTTGAGACACCTGTGTGAGGTTTACGATCTCAAAACTCAAAATGAAACCCTGAATTACTCGTTTAGAACAGTGAATTACTTATTACTACAGAAGGATGAACATTTTACTGCAACTCAGACAGCCTTGAAACCACTTTAGGTTAGGTAAAGGCCAATGCCTTGCATTTGCCCACTGCACTATACATCATCATATGGACTCATGTGCTCCCCATGGCTATTTAGCAGGCATAAGAATGTATAATCCTAATTTGAATTGCAGATTTAACTTCTCTTAAATCACCTGCTCACACACTGCCGTTCATGAGAATGTATCATTTCTGCAGTCCAATGGGTTAAGGGCACATGCTCAGGACCTCTCCAGACTCTCTTTTCCTTGCATTTAATAAATCCAGTGGCCATTGCAAATTATATCCACGTATGGCCTGCTGCGCTGGAGGTCTCACTGGCGCCGTGATACTGTTCAAGCCCACTGGGCAGAAACTAAAGCTAGTGGCACCATAGCGGATGGTTGATGCGTTTCTTGTGCCAGGTTAACTTCAAATCTGCATGACATAAAACTATCATTTTCAAAGCTTCATCATTTGCCCGGGTTTCCTGAAAGCAGATCCTACTAATCTGCACTGAAAGGTAATTCATCTCATTCCTCTAGAGCTTTACTGACTACCAAGTTCAAAGTTGATGACATGATGTGTCTGTTACATACAATAACCTTATTTTCTTTCCCTTTAAGGCCAAGCTGCTCATCCTTAAGAGAATGTTGTTAAAGTAACACCTGCATTCATCATCTAGAGTACTGTCCCTCATCCAGCTGCTGCTTTCCTCCTCTGCAGACTCTCCGCACTGACCTTCCTCTTGGCATCGTGGGCAAATTCTGCTAGAGCTTAAATCAAACCCATCCTGAGCAGACTATTCTAGTACCCCCCTAGGTAGACCCTGTTGGAGAATTAATTAATTAGCTTGCAGGTCCTCCACATCAGAGTGAGGCAGACTAAATAAATGAGGGGAGAAAAAAAAAATCAAAAGAAATACTGTGAAAGAGGTAAGATAATAATTAATACAGGGAGATATCAAAATACCAGAAATCTCATTTTTTTATTCACATTTTTATAACTATGCATTTGCATGACATCCTGAGTTAAAACACAGGCAACTCCTCAAAGAGAACTTATAAGTAGCTGCCCTTTGAAATCTCTCCGTTATTTTGCTGAGAATGAAGGCTGCTACAGTCTGGGAGAATGGAACGGAAGGGATGAACTCTATCAAACAAGGAAGCTGCAAGATCACGATCAAACGCAATTCTGTCAGTGTCATGGGATGATTTATGACAAAATTAACAAGGCAGAGGACAAGATACAGAGGACAGAGAGAGGTATATACTGTGTTCCACTGAGACAAAGCCAGACAGAAAGAGTGAGAGACAACGGGGGGGGGGGTGGTTTACAGCTGTACAACATCCGAACTAAAACTTGTGATATTGGAGGAATGGAGGAATTCACACCTGCCCCAACTGCTTTCATTTAGTCATGTCATTGTAATTTCATTCCACAGTCTCAAAAGGCCCAGGGACATGTGAACTTTCTTTAATATGACAGATGTCCAAAAATGTTGCATTTAATCCCTGGCCTGCGGGTGCAGAGTATGTGAGGCAGCAAATTGATGCCACTGTAGTCATTGAGATGGTGGATTGCTGCTGATTCTGAAATTGGATACTTACTCATCCAAATTCACTGTCCTCATTAGAATGTCAGAATAGACTCAGGCTACGGCTCCATTTCTCCTTTTCAAGTTGCGCAGTCTCTGAAAGTTAAATATGGCACACCCCACTTTGCACCCAGGACAAAGAATGCTGGCAAGAGAGGAAGGAACATGCTCTTGGGATGATAATTAAAAGAGCTGAATGTTGCAAAGGTAACACTGCCATAACGATATGGCCTTCGGTTGTTCCAATTACAAGGTAATTTTAGTTTTCTATTTATTCCGTATGTCAACGTAAAAGGCAGAGCTGTGGCACAGAGGCTGAATGGTAACAGGGAGAATAAGGAACAACACTTACTTGCTTGGTGGAATCATCCTCCACTCTCTGTTCCAATGACATTTACATTCATGCACAGCTTTTTTTCCTCCTCAGCTGCAAAGAAGTATTCTCACTGGATCAGCAACACAGGGGTGAAATTATAACCATGCTGCTTCAATTATAGCCCTGTGCTTTGAACCTCCGCTGAACATTATCATCTCATTCTAGTTTTTTTTTTCCACACCTTAAGGCTTCCACTAAAGCCTTCTGTATTGCTCCTTCTCTTAATGAGTTGAAATAATGAACAAGAGCATAACCTTAGTATACTCTCACTATGTTAACATCGACATACAAACTGCGCTGTCATTACCCCATGTTTTTTTATGTCAAATAATAAAATGTGTTAAGGTTTCATGATCATCGCTCAAAATTCTGCCCAAAGCTTATAATCATTCATGGACTTCCAAGTGTTCTGGACATCAGTGTAACATGGAAGGACAAGGATTTAATGAGTAATAGAGAAAGAAAAAAAAACGAAAAAAACTTCTGACCTTGGATAGACAGTGTCAGATGTTGAAATAATATCTAAAAATGCAGAGCAGCTCAATGGATTTAGACATTAACATTGCATTCCACTTTCAGGTTTTAAACGTTTTTTTACAATATGATTACTAGAACATCAATATAATAATTTGATCAAATTGATGACAGAACGTTGATGAATGCTTTTTGTTTTTGGTCTGTGCCTCTTTGCATTCCATCCAAGTTGAGATTTGTGCATGTGTTGAATGATTTACAGTTTTGAAATTGTTTTTTTGATTGATGTTAACCATCATCCCCCTGTGCAAAATATGACGCTGGACCAGAAACACTGTTGTAGTGGTGCAGTACAAAACTGGAGAACACAGTAAGCAGCATCCCTGGACGCAGGGACATGATTTATTGGGTACAAGAAGAATGCACTGTAAACCAAGGGAGAGGGAACTTCTTAATGGATTCTCTGTGAAAGACAAACAACTGGGAGCGTTTCTGTTCATCTTATTGAATGGATTCAGGGCCTCTGGCACCCACCAGGTGAGCTGTCAGAACTTTAACAAGCTTAGTGGTTTACACGGCTTTACTTGGATCTTCCACTTTCATGTTCTCCCTTTTTCCGCCATTCTTTTTGGGGGCAATAAAATAACTAATATCCTATTGTCAGATTTATTCTGTCCCCTAGTTGGCAGCCTAACCACATAAAGCCTCTGTCAATCTCAATGTACTGGCACACACTGAGCAACAGCAGTCGGTATAAAGCGGCATCAGCACAGCCAAGGGAAAATCAATAACACTTTATTTGTGTTAGATGTGAAATATGTGATTAATGAAAAGTGACCATTTCTGAGACGGTTACATTTTCTTCTAATGTATGTCGAGTGACCAATTGGTTTTCTCATCTATTTCAATGTGGTTGGGTAAACAACAAAAAAATAACTGCTGGGCTGTTTTTGGCATCCCAAACACTGGTAAACTCCTCGGTGCACTCGGTCATTTAGAGAAATGAGAAAAAGGTACACAATGATCACTAAAAAAACGTTTCACCTTTTATCCTCAGGGTGACAAAAAGATCACCAGTAGGGTGAGTCCTGAAGTTTTATGAACACAGACAAGCCGCACAAGGACTATTTCAGACAGAATTAAACTATGAAAATGCACATGGTGATGAATCATGCACTTGAGATTGGCAGGTAAAAGCAGCTAGTGGATTAATGAAAATTAAACTGTCCCCACCAAGAGCCTGCTCTCGAAACAAGAAGTTAATACACAAAAAGAAACTTACCGGGTGCTTGAGAAGGCAGGCAGGAGACCAAAAGTAATCCACAATTTCACTGGGGAACAAAGAGGAACCGACAAAGAAGGATGGGAACACACAGGACATAAAGGGCAGGTGAGGGCCAGATATCAGGACACAGGTGAGGACAATCAGGGAGGAGCAGACACTCAAAAAAGGAGGGAGAAGAACAAAGAGGGGACGTAAAGTGGAAAACAAACAAAGAGGTTACATTTCAAAATAAAACAGGAAATGAAAACCAAAGCCTTGACTCGTGTCAGTCCTTTGTCGCCGGCCTTATCTCGTCATCCCTGTGCTCACATACAGGATACATTTTTTTTTTATTTAATCAATTTTCAATAAAGGTTTTCTCTTTGACATGTTTCGCTATTTGTGGTCAAACAAGAATGTAATAGCGACCGAAAAGCGGCCCAGGCAACCTCTTTCACGCAACACTAAGTTGCAGTTTTAAACCAATCTTGAATAATAATCCTCAAAATCTTGAAATTTCTAGGTCATGTTCACGCTTTTGTCACCTGCCGTACAGTCTTTTGAATAAGACACACAGAGCGCTGTGCGTCTGGGTAGGCGTAGCCTGACCTCATTTTCATGGAATGATACGGGGGACTCTCAAGAGTTGTTTGCAGCAATTCATTTGGAATGAGCAACAGCTAATGAGAAACTCATCACACAAATGTCACATGGCATTTGGCTGACCAGCGGTGTAACTTTATCACAAACCGCAACTCTATTACTCACCCAAAGACATTTGTGTTTATAGAGCTGGTCCAGGTGTTTATCACATCATGAGCCTAATGTTTCCTGCTCTCTGCTGTGCAACTGCTGCGTTCCGCTTCTTCCATCAAGCAATCTGGGTGAAATAAAAGCAATTATTTAGATGTCTGTGAACATAGAGCGGTTGGATTTGGGCAAAATAAAGGGCCAACTATTTTGCCATGCAACCAACAGATTCCAGCTGAAAATTACCATTTAAAACTCCTCAAAAACCTTAGTGTAAACACAAAAAAACAAAAGTTGTGCTTCATTCACAAACAGATTGCCAAATTAAACTGCCGAAGGGAAGTACAAGAGAAAAATATATGTGCTTCACTGCCAGGCTCATTCTAATTGTGTTTTCTCTTTTCAAAGGGTAATGGAAAAACTTTTGACTCTTTTCTTGTGTCGCAAGACTTGTTTAAGTTACTGGCACTTTCTGCCTTAAAGATATTACGAGCACATTAGGAGAGTAATAGAGTCATTGCACTATTAAAATGGCCCCTGGGTAAGCAAAGGTAACCCTACATTTCAACAGGAAAGTCAGCACTTCATATCTTAGGCCACTCTGTTGTTATTTGTAAATGACAGTGTTAGTATGTGAGTAGTAGTGTTTGTGTGTGCAACTGTCTGTCTACTTGTACATTATTTATAAATGTGCAAGCATTTCCCTATGTCTCCTTCATCTGACATCTGAGAGAGATTTTGATAGGATTGTCTCCTGAAGCAAATACAGTAGAATATGTATATATATTATGAATTCCGTAAATTCAGTGCCTGAGGAGAATAGCGAAAAAAAGAAGAAACTAAGGGAAGAGCTTATCTACCGTTTAGGTTCTGAAAGATCTGAAAGATTTTCCATCAGTGGAAAAATGTAAACACTGTCAATTATGAAAAATGACAGTTACATGACCTTTCAGCATTTCTCTAACATTGTATAAAACATGACTCATTTAACTTAATGATCTCATTTGAGTTAATTTTGAAATGATTTTTTTTTCAAAAAAACCTAATGACTATCACAGAGTGTTCAGCAAGGCAGAACTTCACTACAAAACAAAATCATGATGGACTATCATCAAAAGGGGTTGATAAGGTTGGTAGTGTCATGCAAGCCGGAAAAACATGTAAGACAGCAAGACAAGAAGAACATGTAAACTGGATGATGTGAATGTTTAACATTTAATAACCTGAAAAGTAAATAATATTTTGGTAAATTTGGGTTTTGAGCATTTAGGCTATCCCTTTAATTCCATTAACTTGTAAAAGACAAGGAGTTCTCTTAGTTGGATGAATTCATAATCCACAACATGCTTTCCTTTCATCTTTGCATGTTGCACTTTTGCTCACTGCAAATGCAAATACCTGGAGGCCAAAGCTAGTGTTAAACATTCTACTGCTGGAAGGTAGCAAATGATCCATAATTGAAATAGCAGCAAAACTTGTGTTTACAAGAGCAATTATCAGCTCAGAACCTCTTTGTCCCTGGAGCTTGAACCACTGTTAAGAAAAACTTCAAAAGAAAAAATGCAAAATCAGAAAAAAATATAATAATAATAAAAAATGTTGTGTATTTGTTAATGCGTATAAATATATGTATACAACTTAGGAATTTCCACGACAATTCTACATTTTTTTGGCAAAGTAGTCACACATAAATCTGCATTGATATCTACACAAAAACAGATTTCCTTCTTCTTTTTCTGGCACTTCATTTTTCTCCACACCTTACACACCGAGGTAAGACTTCGTATGTCTTTTGCCACGCCCCACTTCAAGGACACTGTGATGTCCTTTTTAAAAAGGCACACTACATATTAGGAGACAACCTAACATGTGATGACAGGATGGATTTTCGTCCATACCGCAGCTGCCACAAATAAATATCAGCTTGATGAACACATAGGTTCCATAGAATTCTGACAAACAGCAACATTCAGCAATGATCACTTATGACACCCTTCTATTTGTACACATTGTGTAGCGAGGGACATAATATATATGGTTTTGTCGTTTACCATCCGGTGAGCGGCACCACACAGATTAGATGGCAACACACTGTGTGTGTCTTGCACACTGCCGTCGGAGGCAGGCAATAACAGAGATTGATCGCTGAGTTAGGACAGCCATTTGGGGCCTTGATCTACGGTATTGGATCTCTAGGGATGAAGCCATCCCAGTTACACTCAGCTGCCCAGGGCCAATGGTCACGGTAATCGAGAGGAGATGTATTTATAAAGTGTCCGGCTCGGCAACCCCACTCATTCCAGTAAATCTGGGGGGGAGCCGAAAGGGAAAATGTCACAACCCAAGGACACAACAAGAAGCTCACCCTGCCGTTGCCAGCAGGTAATTGGGGGTGCCATTGTGTCCCACAATGCATTTCTTGCTATTACAAGTTTGCATAGTTGCTAGTGTAGCACCTCTCATACCGGAAAACAGTGAAATAGAGGAAGGGAGAAAAGAATAAAGACAACACAGCAAAAAGAGGATGATATTAAATGATAATGCTTAGTTTGGTGGGCATTGAACATTCCATGCAGTTACTTTTTAGGTTACGAACCTCAAATTTAATCATTAACACTGCAAGTTCTCCGTCATGTTTATTATTATTTGACTTGCTTAGATTGTCGTTTAGCTGAAGCAGGAAACACAAATCTCATATGCAGGTATTGATCGGGGATTAGAAAGTCAGTTTGAAATAAATTAAAGAGAGTAAAAAACACAATAAAAAAAGAGCAAACATAATAAATGAAATGACCTGGCCTAGGAGGAGAAAAGGAAAGGATCTTTTGGATATACTGCAGGTGCTTTCCTGGTTGTCTCTATGTGTAAATCCCCAGGGTAAACCCTTGCTTAAGAGTAACTTCAATGCTATGGCACATCCGACAATATGCCAGAAAAAAGGCAATTTCTAGTTAATATGCACAGATACAGCAGAGCATTGATTTTACGTTGTAAGCTTGTTCGATGTTATTAAGGATTAAGATAAAACTGAATTTGCAGTAATTGTTCAAAAGATGCTGTAAGGATCAGATGCGGTACGAGTACTAAAGCAAATCTACTAGGAAGCACTAATGTGTTGTAGATCTTACACAGATGTCCTTTCAATTAAATCATTAGAGGGAAGGGGAACCAATAGCGAGGTGTGTGTGCATGTATTTAAAACATCAATGACTGGCCTGAATGTAGGGCTGTCACTTTTAACTTGCACGGCTGATGGAGATCAGATACTGATTTGTAAATGAGGACAAGACTCTACCATGAACATGTAAGAACGAAAGATGACCATGTCGAGTCTGCGCACCGAGAGCGCTGCAATCCCATCGCACCAACTGCAGTATGGCGATGGAATTTCAAACCTCTGCTTTTCTCCCACAGGGAATGGGGCAGTAAAATAATTCCATGCTAAAAAAACAAGAAAGAAAAATCCCCTTTTTTGTTCCCTCATAGAGTATCACTTTGCAGCTCCACTGTTACTTAATTTTCCACAGCTCTTTTTAGAAAGATCCAAATATAACCCAGGCATGATTCATTTTAAGAAAACACTACGCCTATAATAACCTTTGAATTTCACAAGGAATAATAAAACCGGCTGGAGAAGCACCGAACAATAAATAATAGAAGCAAGAAATATAAATATATATAAAACAGCATATACAGGCTATAGTAAGCATCACAGCTTTGAAGGGTAAATAGTAGGCCTTTCTATGTGTGAGAATACAGGAGGAAGTGAAGAACACCTGGATAAAGTGGATGGTTATATTCATATAGGCAAACGGTCCAGGCTTAGAAACAATTACTATCTTCAGATCTATTCAGTCAAATGGACACAGTGTCTTTTTGGGCTATTTCTCTGATGGTACTCGTGCAAGAGTGTCTTTCAAATTCAAGGCACCCTTTTTCCCCCCATAATAGTGAACACAACATTCTCTGGAGAGAGTGGTGCACGAAAATGCTCGGCCCTCCGTGTTAAGCAGTAAGATATACAAATACACAGCAAAAGCTGTTAGACGTTGCCACCCAATTGGCTTTGTCCTTGATTGACTTACTAAAATCTGCAACTCAGTGAACAAACAGAGGAGTTAGATCAGTGCTGACCGGCATATTGAGGTTTGCAAAAGGAGATTAATGAAGTGCCAGATGTTCCATCAGGTTGTACCAAGAGTTACTCCCACTGTATGGTTATTGAACACCAGACACTACCATGTTGTTTCATTAAGAAGAACTTTAACACAGAAAACACCTTTGGTATTTTGTTAATAAAACAATCCAACACCTTTCAGTAGTATCTTAGTCCAGCCAAATGGCCCAATGTCCTGCTATGTTGTTTGTGTGAAATGGATGTACAGACACATGTTTGTTCACGGCAGACATGATATTTACAATGTAAATTATTATTATTTATTTTTTTTAAAACAAAAAAAATCAAACAGGCAGTGGCTGAAGCAAACAGAGTTGAGGGACATTATGAAGGAACATCCTGAAAGTCAATAAAATGACTTTACTACAATAATTACTGAAAACAGGGGTGTACTTTATGGTTCAAATGTAATCCAACAAAAACTGCCCAAAAGATAACCAAGTGGAGGCCACTTTGAAAGAGGCCATGTGTGCAGGGGTGCTCACCTTTGGTGCAGCACAGCGAATCTCACATCAACAGTACATTTTTTGTGAGTGTGTCCCCATGCATTTTCCCAAAGCACAGGTGCCTAGCCTCCGACCTATGCAGCACTCTGCTGAGGGAAAAAGAACACCAAAGATTCAGAAAACAAACCAATTAACAAAATGTAAATAGATGAAATTATGGCGCTGAACAAAATAACCCAAAAAAATAAAATAAAATCTGTAACTCTGGGGGCAGCAGGGCAAAACCCCTGAGCAAACGAAATGCAAAGTAGGTCCAATCTAAAGAACGAGTCTAAGGACAGGTAAAAAAATAAATTAAAAAAATTGTTATTGCAAGGGAATCTGGAAAAGGGAACAACAAAAAAACACCATTAGCAAAGCTAACGCTGCAGATTAAAATGCATTT
The DNA here is from genome assembly GCA_016785305.1 of Colistium nudipinnis. Lineage (NCBI taxonomy): Eukaryota > Metazoa > Chordata > Actinopteri > Pleuronectiformes > Rhombosoleidae > Colistium > Colistium nudipinnis. The sequence goes on from JAFBJU010002263.1 coordinate 141,564, forward strand.
AAAACCATCAGCCCACTCATCACCTCTGGTACGGGACATTAATACAAGAAACCTACGACAGAGAGCCGGAAGACGGCACCCAGGTGCGTTATATAGCCTGGCCCTGATTAGGCAATTGGTGGAGAGAGGCGTCGGTCTGAGGCTGCATTCACAACCACTACACGCTTCAACAAGATGACACGCCACACATCAAGGCACCTGACAGCACGGCAACAGCAAAAAATCCTCATTCAGAGAGCTGATCAAACGTCCACCAACTATCACGTCAACAGTATAATGCTACTTTATCATTAATGCATAAGTAAAACAACACATATATATACAGGACTTATATATAATGGACCTTTCTGCAATATTTAATGTGAGTCGGCTGCTCTCCAGCTTCCTGCTATTTTCGTCCAGCTGACGAAACATGACATTAAATGCACAAAAACCATGACTATTTGATTCTCCTTTTAATTCTCCAGCAGCAGCTGCACCCGCTCCATCTTGGAGTGACCTTTGCGTGCCATACGTTAGTGCCTCATTGTCGTAATAACCTGCGAGTGTAGGTGCTCTCCCTCTCGCCCTTTCTCTTTTTTTGGGGGGGGGCTTCAGACACAGGGGACATGTGTGAGTACACCCATACAAGTTTGATCTTTTCTAGCAAAATTCTTGTTTTTTTCCCCACTCCTCTGTGAGGATCAAGGGGAGAAAACCATGTGTCCTGCATCATTTGCATTCATATAGCACACATCCATGGAGCCTCCTCTGAGTGTCCTGTGAGGTGTTTAGTATGTATATATTATGTGTTCTTGTGTTCAATGGTGTGTGTTAAATCAAAGAATGTCAAAGTCAGAGACTACATTGTGAGTTATGTGAAGACATTTGCAGTATATAAGGCAGCAGTGCGTCTCTTACCAGAGGCCTCTCTTTCCCTAAATGGAGCAGGGACAAGTAAAGAGTGGCAAACTTTCAAGTTACCTACCCAATAGAATTTACACACCGTCCCCAAAGAAAAATATAACACTTTGGAGCTGAGTTGATAAAAAAAAAAAAATCCTATTGAAGTGTAATCTTGCCGAATTTAGACTTCCTTTCCCCTTTCCAAAAGCGTAACATACCATAAATGTCTGGAACGAATAAGCCGGCAGGAGACCACTGTCGCCTTAAAAGGGAGTCAGAATATATTTGAGGACAGAAAGACAGCCCATAGCACGCAACTACGGCCTTTTGGACAGTGTCTCACGGCAACATTATCTTTGGGATCTGAATAATGACACCTCGAAGAAGGAACTTCCCTTCACATTTACAGATGAATAATATTCAGTGCCAACCGTTGCCTCTCATTTTCAACCAGCGCTCTTATTCACTTGGACGTCTGATGTTGTCCCACAGCGGAACTCACAGACCACATGGCTCGACAAATGACAATACAAGAATGTAACATCCAACCTCACCCCGCTTTTTGGAAGCTGTCAAATGGAAGCTTTTCCGTATTGTCACTGTCCTCCGTCCCTCCTCCAGGGTTTTCTGTATGTCAGAGAGGAATAAGTGAATTTGGAGTGTTATACTGGCCTGCAGGTGCTCAATTGACGTGTTCATTTCTTAACCAAGGTTGATCCTACTGCAAATACGTCAAAATCCAAGCAGAAAACAGCTCCTCGCCACAAGTTGTCTTTTTCCGATCCCTCATCACGCGTATGATCTAATCAACCATTCCTTTAGTCTTAGATTGAGCATGCATCACAATGACTTGATTTTGAGTTTCTTTTCATTAGCAATGTTTTTATTTAACTTGAATTGAACTGCATTCAAACAAACTAGTGGGTGGAGAGGAAGACGTGTTTTAATTGCAATTCCCAACATACAGCATACGCTTAAGGTAATTTTGCAATTTAAAGTTAGACCATGGCAATGTGGCGAAAATTGTAATTGTGTTCCAGGCATTTCAAACATTTTTCGCTTGAGTAAATGGACGAGGGCGGGTGTGCACAAAGGCCACACGGCAGTTTCAAAATTCTGAAAACACACTTAGCAATTTAAATGGGATCAGAGGTGCTTAGAAGGGGCCGTTTTCCAAAACACTTTGTGCAGTGAAAATGATATCGCTGAAGCTCTGTGTATATGATAACACCTTCTCTCTTCACACTGCAGGGTGCCGAGATACAGTAATGCCAGGTATAATGAAAGATAAAATGGTAATTATCTCAGATAGTGGAGATGAATGACTCAGACCTTCAAATCTCATAAAGTCTTTGGCTCACTGTTTGATGATAAAACAGTAGAAGTTAGTTTAAGTTCCAAACACCAGAATTGGAACTGCTTCTGGTTTAGCCAGGCTCCTCTTTGGGAAGAGGGAAGGGAAAAATGTGTTGGCAGAGGTAAATTCAAAAGACTTTGAAATACAAGAAATTATGTTTCTTTTGAATTTCCCAATTTGTAAACAAGCCAGTTTACCATTTTTTTTTTTACACTGACTGCTGTCTGCCACATTAGAGGTGCACAGCACAGCCAATATGTCCCAATATGGATACTGGTGCCTTTAACAATGATTTGTATACAGCTTTTATAAATATCCTCTAGCCTGTCAATGTGTTTATTACAAATTGAACTGAATAGAAATAAAGATAGTAAACTCTTAATAAATGTGAGGTGGGAATGGAAAGAGGGATGTTTGGGGTGGCAAATTTTAGTTGAACTAATGAACAAGCCATACTTTTTCAGGAGGCAAATATGTCTGGTGATGACTGATAATCATATGGGATTGCTTGCTAATTGCCTCATTATGTTTTGTTCTTGTTTCTGTACTGTGTCCCTCATCATACTACTCCTTCATATTTCTAATGTTTCCCCCATAGTAATGAAATAAAAAGAATACAAATATATATTAACATCCTATTGGTTCTGAAATATTAAGTCACCCTTGACTAAAATCTGTTTCTTTTCTTAAATTTGCAATTCTATTATTCTTATGTTCATACCATTATCAGTCAATGAGTCATTTCCTGACCTGAATACAATGTTTAATGTAATCTTGGAGCAGTGGCAGATGCCACATACTGCAGGTGAGATATTAAAACATTTGTATCTGTTCGGACATATATCAAAAACGACTTGCATAGTGCCTCTACTTTTTTTTGCATAAAGACAATTATTGTTCTAAAGTTGGAATCAATTCAGTAGATCAGTAGACATTTCAAATACTCTCCTGTGACAGAGTGGCAAATGTCTGGTTTGACTCTCTGGGCTTCCTCTACCTTTCATCACACTCCTTTAAACACCCAGAAACGTTTCCAGCACCAGACCCCTTTTAGAAAAAGATTCATTAGACCCAAGTCTGATAACACTCTCTCTAACCCTCAAACTATAGGTCACTGATTGTTTCCTCTTGTAGGCACTGTGACACATCACTTAATGTCCTAAAACAGCCCCAAATCCATGTAACACCTAGGCTTAAGGAACTTGACCTCAACATTTGTGACAAGGAAAGACCATTTATTTTTCTTTAACCATGACCTTTAAGAATATATTTTTTTCCTCAGCTGAGGCTTATCATGAATTGCTTATCTTTTCCTGCAAGGAACTACCGGGAGACATCTGTATCTTTTCCTTTTTTTGTTGAATCTGTTCAACTTTTTGCTTTTCGCTATTAACAATGAATGGAGCGGTCAATTGTGAATAGAAAGGGTATTGGGCAGGAGCAAACAAGGTGAGAGGCAAACACTACATAACAGCATATAGTGCAAGACAGAGGATCATTTTCTCAACAGCAGACATGTCTGTGGATGTTGATATGTAATTATAACCATTACCACTTCTATCAAACATACAAAAGATCGGATTAAACTGATTTAAAAAGCATTAGCACGCACTCAGACTATTAACTATGAGAATTAACATGCTTTCTTATATTATGATTTCCGTTCATGAATACATAATAAAAAGAGAGGTCATGATAAGCTGAAATTCATTACTGCTTCTGACAAAATGACTGATGTTAAATATGAAATGAACCCAGGGATTATTTACAATGCAGAGTTGCAATCATTCCTTAATGAGCCCTGTGGGGGAAAAAGCAGCTCAGCAAACACGTCATCGGATCCCTTTAAATAAAAGCTTGATTAAAACACTCGAGGCAACACCCTGTTGTTTAACACCTTTCATTGACTGGCTCAAAGACTTTCCACCCCCTAGCTCAAAACTGTTTTTGTAGATTTTGTCATTTGCTTGATTAAAAGAAAAATTGTTAATGCATGTCCCGTTGCCTTTTTTGTTTTTGCATGACACTGATTTCTGTTGATTAATTGCCTATTTACTTCAGATTAAAGCCAGAGATGCGTCGGGCAGCTTAGGTGTGCAAAATTCCCCAAGCATACCAGCAGATAATGGTGTTTAACTGAATGATAGTCCACCAAAGAGGCAGGAAAGTGATGGATAAGGAAATGAGGCATATATGTGTCTGGTTTATTTATTTACCGCTGCCCAGGCTGGCCATGTTATGAATGACAGCCTACTTACTCAGGGGGAGGTAGAGTCACGCATGGGAAGTAAAGAGTGAGAGACTGACAGACAGAGAAAGGTAGGGAGAGGGTGAGGGAATGAATAATTGATGAAACAAACTTCTCTAAAAGAGTAATCAAAATTCAGGACATTGTGTAGAGCCCCCAATTGCACAGGTGAAAACAACATTTCAGCCATGATAATATGAATTCTGATTAATCTTTCAATATAGTTGAGTTGAACTGTGACACCCTTGTTTAAAATAGAATGATTCAATATACAGTACAAGTCTGCCACATGAATAATTCAGTCGTCTGATAAACAAAAATGGTTAAAAGAGAAAGGGCAGCATGGGCAAAAATGTGAAGACCCCATTGGGAATCAAGGCAAATCAATATGAACATTCATTTAGGAGTTCATGCTGTTTTATAAATCAAAGCTTAACTAATCCATTGCTTCCAGAAAACATTTAATTGCATTATAAATTATATGTGTTCCGGCCAAAAAAAAAAAAGTACTTTAAAGCACTGCAATGCTGAATTTGACCAACCAGTATCATTTATGACCTTGAAAGATTCACAGGAATTAAACCAGAGGATTTTATGGTCTGCACATTAGCAGAACAAAAGAGCCACAGTGTTAATGTCTACTTCCTTGAGGTCAATGAGCTCCATGCAGTCTATGTATTTTACATCAGCAAATCTATGACCACTTGGCTTTGACTTGGCCTTCACGTTACAAAACCCCAACAGCAAGTGGAAAAGTCAGATAAAAAGCAATATCCCTCAGGTGACCTGTGTCAAAAAAAAAGTTTCATAACTCCATTATTTTGAAATAGAATTTCTGGAAAGAAACCAATTCAAGCTGTAATTTCTTGTAAACCTATACCCTTAACACTATAAGCCAAGACTGCTTCGCCCTCACCCAAGGTTACAGCCGGACACTGAGAAGTAATTAAGATAAAGTTAATAGAAAGCAGTTATAGTTCAATAAGCCAGGGTTTAATTGAAATAACTAGACCTGACTTTGACTTATAATGTTGAAAATAAAAACAGTAATTGGATTTCGCTTTTTGCTCTCAAAAAGGATCAATGGTAGGTGAGGGGGTTGAGGGGGTCCTGATTTAGAGGAAATAGCTGAAATAACAGAGTTTTTACTTACTACAATATGCATGTATTTATGAGGATTAATGGGAGGAATTCTCACACACTATTCTAAACTATTTTACATTTTAGTAACCTCAGACAACTCACAGAATGTATTTAGCACAGATGTGTCTCTTGAGATTCAGATGTGTGTGTACACAAAAACTGGCTGTTTGTGAGGGCTACGGAATCAAATGTAGACTCAAAATCATGCTCAGAGAACATAACAATTAAGCGCACAGATTTCAACAATATAACCACGTTAATAGAAGTGACCTGGACCAATAGAGCAAAACATGTATAAAAGTCATAAAAGTTAAAAGTCACAATAAGTGGTAATTCACATTACTGTATGCTACTTTTGAATGAAATTCATTCTTTTACACTCATATATAGAGTTTGTGTATAAATGGTATTTGTGCATATTCGTTTAGTTTCAGGGGCATCCATAACTGAATTTCACATTAATTCATGTGTGTGAGTGCATGCGTGCAAGTATGTGTGATTACAGCTCAAACAGCGGGGAATCAATTTTGTTTGCAGTAGAATATACAGGGATTAATTATGTGCCTCAAGTGCAACAAAGGCCTCGAAAAAATACAAGAATGGTATTGGCTTTGGCAATGGCATTTTTTTTTCAGGAAAATGATTTTAGTCATATGACCGTGAATGTCTTTTCTCTAATCTATTTCCAGTGGTTCTTCGTGTTCACTTTAAAACAATTCAGAAAGGAATATTTGATATTTGAGCTGTGAGTTGACCCATCGCTATTTCAGAAATATTGCACCTGCATGACAAAGCTGAGCCATGCTGACAGACAGTTTGTTAGTGAGTGGATGTGCCCTTCCGTAAACTGTGTTTGGCGGGCAAGCAGTGTTGCGTTCACCATCCAGGGAGTTTTTTTTTTGGCAGGGCTTGAAGAGAATGGTTGAGACAGAGGGGAGAGCACTAAGCTGCCTCCCAGTGCTCCTGCCCTTGATGCTGTGTGAAGTGGAGAGCACAGAAGAGCAGCACATGTCACCCAGGGCAGGAAGTGGAGTCAGGAGAAATGCAGGTTACACGCTTCATTAACCGATTTACAACTTAGGGCCCTTGACACTTGGCTGCCAGGTGAATTGGATGTCTTGCGGAAGACAAGAGAGGGAGTGGGTGAGGATCCCATGGAGGCTTTGGGAAGAGGATGTGTCTCTTTAAAGGGACAACAGACCCATTTTAGGCTTTATGTTATTCGTACTTGTGTGTCGTGGTGATAGAATGACAACCACTGGTGTTCAGATTGGTTCCCTATGAGCGTTGCTTCACCGTGCACCTTGTCTTAGACCTGACATGAAATTTAAAAACAAAGACTTGAGCTACAGCAAAGTGGAATTTGTTTTCCCTGGAAGAGAACGGAAGCTATACCCAAGGTAGAAGAAACGGAAAATAGTAGAAAAAACCGTAACGGTGTCTTTGACAAGAGCTATTGTCCATTGCCTAAAAGGCAAGTTGCAAGCTGCAGAGGAAGAGTAATAAAAGTAAAAAAAATGTAAACTGTTCCCCTGTCTCCATAAAACCTTTTAATAATTGAAGGCAAGACTCATTTTATTTTGTGTATTACATTTTCTTCATTATTTATTCATCCAAACAGTCTCCAAATGAACCTCAATCATCTTTTGCTGGAGTGTATCTGAAAATCATGCAACACAATGGAAGGAGAATTTATTTTAGAGCTTTGTTTTTGTTGTTTTGTTTGTTTTTGAGAATTGTTTTTGAGTGAATTCATTGCCCACTCGGACCTGCAGTCCGCCTATACACACCTCTTCAAATTCAGCAACTCCAATGTTAATTTCACGCACTAATATTAAGTTCTCAACAATAGCAAGGAGCCGTGAAACATTGGAACTAAACATGTCTGGGGGTCTCTCTATTTTGAGTTTCACTGGGGATATTCACACAGCAGAGTGCTGGAGTTGACTTGACTTTGTACAGCTAGCCTAAAATACACCCACAAGCTGACAGATGTTAGCAGATAGCAGAGAGGGGATATCTATAATTCCCTTTCTGTGCGACTGAAGACCATACCACAGCACAGTATATAGACACCTGCCTTAAAAAAAATATTTTGGGAGCTACTTTGGATCTTACTGTGAGAACTTACTTTTCTGTGTTATTTCACGACAATTGGATGGAATTTCGAGATCCTTATATTTGAAACACGAGATTACACACACCGTAGACAAGACCATACTTCCTCTACTGTGATAATTACAGAGGGCCAAATGCCTTTTTTTATTAAGATTTGTATTTTAGCACTTGGAAAGAAAATGTTGATTTAGTTGGCTTAGAGCATAAATCAGGGAGAGATGTTTAATATTTTTCAAAGGCATACACAAGTATGCATGATGAGAAATGGGTGTCCGGGGGCTGGGCAAGGCCAGTGAGCGTCTTGGCATGGTGAGTCCTGGCCAGGTCTGAATATGAGATTTGCTGGAGTGATCCATCTTTATAAAATGTGCTCTTATTTTGACCTTGGCTGGGATACATATGATAAGTCCAAGAAGGGCCAGGGAAAAGTTAGGGAGAAAAATACAACCATCCCTCTGCTCCTTCTATTCATAAATTTATCGTAATGGGTGGCAGGGGGCATCAATTATTTACCCCTTCTGACAAGGGGAATGATAGAGAGAGGGGAGAGGCAGGAAGAAAGGGAAGGGAGAAAATGAAAAATTAGTTGGGGGGGTCATAAAGTATTACAAGGGGTCAATTAGTGACATTGAGTAGGAACATTGGCTAAAAGGAGTGGTTTAACTTCAAGGAGCTGTTCGTGAAATATAATTTCAGTATGAATCAAAGAATAAGACAATGACCTTCCTTTTTCTAGTTCTATTTTGTTCAAATATATTTTTGACAATTTCTTTCAAAGTATATCATTCAGCAACTGGAGTAGCAAATTGCACAGCAGCTTTCTGCAGGGCTTTTGCTGATTTCCCTCTGCCTGCTTTTAATCACTGCAGGTTTTTTCCTGCAGTTTTCTTCTCCCGCCATGTTATTTCTCCCCCGCCGTAAATATAAAAAGCCTCGAGGAGGTTAATTGGATTGTATTCACGGGCCTCAAATTAGTTTCTTATATCCCATTTCACCCAAGTTATCGTATTTCACACAACTATTTATCAAGTGTGAAAGTCATTGAGGCAAAAGCTCTGAACTCATATTGGAAAGTAAGTGTGTACAATTGTTCATTAATTTCAATAGACTTATTGTTTATTGAAGAATAATACAAATTGATCCACCTACAGTCTTGAGCCAACACCTGATTTTCGCCTGGATATCATTTTCCACAAATGAGATCTTTGCATTTTTCAACAAAATATTGAAAGGCTGGGTTGTGTGTTAAGATATACAGATGACAACCATGATTCTGAGTATATATCCAGCCTTATCTCTGGTTGCTTGCCAAAAATAGAAAATCATGAGGAGCGCAGACATGATCTAATCTTTTTCCTGCATCCACTGCCGCTGAGTTTCCAAATTGGTGTCAGCCTGCACCTGTTGGCGCTGCTTAAATACACTTGGGAGGTGCGCTCCACCTCGTTGCTTCTGATTAAGGTCCTCGGGTTAAGAAAATGTCATTTGCACCCCACAAGGCGGCTCGTGGGGCACCATTTCAACAATTAATTTCTCACGGTGCTTACGACAGTGACAAAATACCCACCAACCACGCTACAAACTCCAAGCCCATTTAGAATGGAAGTATGCTCCTTCCTCACCCATTTGAGAGAAAAAATGGTCTCCTTGTTGGCGGTATGGGATAGCGTTCCTTTTCTCTCTCCCTCTCTTCCTTCCCCATGGAGCAAGGTCTTTGAAAAATTGGGTTATGTGACAGAATCAATAATTCTCTGGGAAACCTTGGCTTCTCCGATAGCGTGTGCGGACGGGAGCTGGCTTCTCGTCTCGTGGCACTGAGGAGGAGGGCGAGCAAAGGCATAGCGGTTAATATGACATCATCTCAAGTAAGTGGCAATACACCTATACGCTTGCCTGTCACCTCAACTGGTGATTGATGTTTCTCATCTTGCCCTTGGAGATCATAATTTTTTTTTTCAAGAAAACTGAAATCACGACAGAGGGTGGAAACAAAGAGACGAATGGCTGCACGAGGCACTGCCGTATCTGACTGTATATCAAACACAGGGAAAATGGGATGAAATAATGAGCCTCTTTTGAATTGTTATGAGAGATGTTATCCTGCTTCTCCTAACTCCTGGTTATTTCTGCAATTTCCCCTTTCGACCCAGGCTTCTTTATTGCTACTTTCCCAGCACAACATATGCATACATATGGATAGGGACATGTTTACTGTCAGGTATGCCAAATGCAAATACACCCAACTGAGAGCCCATCCTGCATTTATCACCTATTGGTTCTTCTCACTCTCCTTCTGGGGGTATACTTTACTCCGTGACAGACTCAGTCAGTCTCATAACATCACAGCATGCTAAGTAGGGCAGGGGAGAGATCCAAATCACACTAAAGCTGCAGTAAAAGCGAGACTGAGCAAATGAACGCAAAACACATTTTTTCAACTGTAAGGTGTCTTCACTGGCAGAAAGACCCCAAGGCCTAGGCAGACTGCGCCGCTCTCACAGGCTTTAAAACGACATTTAGGAAACAATAATGAGATTAGGAGAAAGCAAAGTAGTGAAGAAAAAAAAGCATCCTTTGTACGAGGTGGAATGAATGTATGCTCGCTTTGCTGGTTTTCACGTAAAAATGTAAGTCGTTTTATTATGTACCTTGTCTCCACGCACGTTATAACAAATGTCTGATACTGTGAGCGGCAACAGGTCAGCAACTGTGTGTAAAACCCAGTGAAACGGGATACGATTTGTTGATGTGTCTGAGAGGGTAATTTACTTTTCCCTGGACACACAATCACACCTTCTGATTTATCTTCCTTCGATTTTAATGTCCCTCTTTGTGATTCATCTTCAAGCTCCGTGCTCACAACCCCTTTCAAGATGCAAAGACACCTCTCTCACCTCCCTCTCACTGCACTAAATCCAAATGCCAATCCCGGTGTTGGGACATTCCCAACCAGCTTAAGCAGTAAAAGAAAAGAAAAAAGACACTATATATTCTGGCCCAGTTTCGTCTCTCCTGTCCTCTGGTCCTCTTGACTGTTGACCCCCTCACCACCACCGACTCTGCACATCTCTCTCTCTCTTTCTCTTTCTCTCTCATTGCCATGAAGAGTAGATTTTTCTTTTTTCTCACAGTCATTCGGCGGCCCCTGGACGTGATACCGCCCCTGTCTGTGGCCTTGCCAACAGATTGCCAATAAGCTCAGTGGCAGGCCCCGCCAACAGGTCCCCCTTCCATCCCCCTCTCTCTGGGGAGGGAGCTACTGCCTGTCACTGATCCGGCTTCTGTTATAACCCTCTCCCATCCTTTCTCCCGCCTCCCCTTTCCCTTTCCTGTCACGCCATCCACCTCCTGCCTCCAGGCCATTCCATCACAGGTTGCAGGTGTGCCTCTTGTTAGAGGTATACCTACACATGGCCACGCATGCTTGAGTGCACACATTGATGGACACTGAAACTCGTTCACAGGAAAATAGAAGGTGCAACACCAAATGGTATACACATGCACGCACACACACTAAAGTATTCATGTCTCCATCTTTGACTCTCTTGATCCGGCATCCTCCATTTTCCCTGTTTTGCTTTATCTTGCCCCTTTAATGTAATTTCTGACCCACATATTTCTGATTGAAAATCCACCTAGCAGTCATGCTGGATGGGACGGCTATGAGATAAAGATGAAGATGACAACAAGTGTCTCCCTGTGTCAGAGTAATGGAAATAGTTAATTTGGAGTAAAACAGTATTAGATTTGTCTGAGTAGAAATTGTGATCATTTTCCCCTGTATCACCCTGATAAATTTGGTAAAAAAATTATGCAAAAATGAAAACTGACCGTTTCCTCAACCCCATCCTTGATGGTTCGATGACCGTTTTGCAAAGCAGGTCTGTGAAAAACCGTGTATGCAATATCATATTGCCCTCTTTACAAAAGTAGTTCATCTAGCTTCAATCTCAAAAAAAAAAAAATTTTCCCCATTGATTTCAAACCCAGTTTTAATTGCATGAATGGCCTATAGAGCTCCAAAATGTGTGATTTGACTAAAATGTGCCTTCAGTGTGCTGTAACCTTTGGAGTCTGTCTGCCTCTCACCTGCGCTGTCAGTGATGATTTAATGGTTTAGGTTAGCATTTTTCTAGAATGCCCCATGGTGTCAGGCACAAACTCTCTCGTCTGTGGAGCAAGTGGCCTATCCCTTTGTGTGTTTTTGTGCAGGCTTATGAGGGAGAGAGAGAGCGAGAGAGAGAGACAAGAGTTTAAATCGATTTTCTTAGTTTGACAAACTCGTGGTACTGGACTTCAGTGGCTGGAATGACATTTATGACGAGAGTTCTTCTATTTTCTTCGCTGTTTCAAGTGTTTCAATTAAGTGAATATTGTTTCGTTGAACTGATGTTCTGTTCACAGGAGCATGATGAAAACATTAAGCGGTGGCAGCTCTGCTTTGGATTAGACCCTTACCCACAAGAAATACAGTCTTTTCTTGGTGTTGTGCTGTCAACCAACTCCACAAGAAATACACATCAAATTGCTGCAATTTCTCTCTGTTGCATCAATATTGCTGCGAAGCTCCTTACACCAACACAAGTATCAAAGGGTGAGTCTTCATTTATGTTTTGGCAGCAAATAAATTATGTCCTCAGCGTGTGCTGTATTTACGCCTGTGTTTACTACGTAAACGTGCATGTATTTATTCATGCACATACGATGCAATAACAATAAAAGGACAGGTGGTTTGCAGTTTTTCACCAACTTCTAAGGTATACATAAGTGATTGATTATTATCCCGCTATCTAAAAGACAACGGGAGTACAATAAATGTTTTCAGGGAATAGCATGCAATGAAAGAAGTTAAATGTAGAAAAATACATTTCACACCTGGTTAACATTACATTTCTAGGCTATTATCTCAAGTTGCTCCTTTCTCATTATGAAGACCAAAAATATACTATGTTATTACTAAGACAATCATTTCTTTCAAAAGCCTCATATAGAGTCATAGAAGATGACAGGTTTAAATACTTTTCACTTTCAGTTGCCCACATTCCAGTGCACTAAAGTAGAGAGAGCCCACAATAATATCGGTGTCCAAAATTCAAAAGCCATCTGAACACTTAATTGTTGTGGTTGAAAATAAAATCGCTCCATTCCTTCCACACCATGTATTCTCCCACAGTGCCACCTCAACCCCTTGAGGCACCTGAATTCATTCCTATCTTCCTTTATTCCAGATTAAAGCTTCATCCACCAAGGTCTTCGTGACCTCAGGAGAGCTGTCAGGATCAGACAGCCCCTGCTTCGCTGGCATTTTAGCTGCAGTAACTTGGGTGTCTTATCTGTTTCATTTTTATTGAATGGATTCGGGTCTCTTCATCCCCTCGGGCTCCCGGGAGCACGCCCACTTGCTGGTGTTAGTGAGGTTTTTATGCTGACTGAATGAACATGTAAGATCCCTTACAGCAGCGGGGGTGACATGTAGACCCTCTTTACACACACACACACGCACACTGGTGTGAATTTGAAAACATATACCTGCAAACAACACATACACACAATTTTCCACAGGCCCTCTGGTCCTCTGACTGGCAGGAGAGGATACTAAGAAGGGGCAGTGGTGAGATATTGAATTGCTGCAGGCAATAGTTTAGAACATAACATTTCAGGCACTTCGCAAGTCCTAGGGCAGGACTCCCTTAGGTTCCATACAATCTCCCTGGTGCCAATGCTCACCGTTTGCAAGGATATCACATGTAAATAGTTGCCTAACCTCAATTTCAAAGTTGGCGGTGTGAGAAAAGTAGCAATGATTTCTCTGCAGCACTTACAGCTGTTCTTGCGTGGGAAATCTAGACCAGACCATATTCACAGATCGTTGTAAATGAATTGATACAGGCCTACACCAGCTTCAAACAGACTTGCACACAATTAAGCCTCCTAACTGATTCACATGAGTGGATCCTTTAATAAAATGTATTGGATGGAAAACACTTCCTCGCCTGGCTCTTGCCAGCTTGTGACAAAATTGTTACATAAGGAGACTGCATTTGAGTCGGTGCCTAAGGTGATGTACTTTGCTCTTAAGCCATTTCCTTCTGGCGGATATTGATGCAGACACTTTAATTCACATTAACCTTCATCCTCACATTACAATGTTAATGGAAGAATAAAGTAAAGACATAAATGACACTACACTTAAACTATCTTATAAGCAGGGAAATATACTATACTGTAGAAATGATGTTACAAGTTATACTGTGCATTTAAATGTCAGTCCAAGCAATGTATAGGCAGTGTGATCAATCGTTATTGCTTTGTTTACAAAACTAACACTAATGGTGTGCACTCTTAGCTCTGATTTGATATAAAGGAGTGTGCATACAGCAGGCCTAGTAAATATTTGGAAATTCTCCCCTTGGGCCAAAGTTTAATGAACTGACCACAGATGTTAGCTGACCTTTCTAAAGGTGCTTCACAGTGCTTAGGAATCCATATACACAGCAATGTCCCATGTGATAAGGAAACAACCGTAGTTGTTGCAACGTGAAATGAGCACTGAACAAACCCAACAAAGACAAGAATGTTGTCCATGCGACACGGGACAAAAACCAGTGCGTTCGGGGTCCCTCAAAATCCCCCAGTACCAACCTTAACTCCACACTTATAAGCCTGGAATTAAGGTTTTGGTTAACCCTAAGCCTAATTCCACACTTATAGGGGTTATAAGAATGGAATCAGGCTTAAGGTTTGGTGAAGGGTCGCCTGTAGAGTTATGGGAGTCGGTCAAAGGGGGTTCTCAGGGATGCCGAACGCGCTGGTCTTGGTCCCCTGTCACTCGAATATTGGGAAGTAAGTCAAAGGTCAAAAAAGCACAACAGTGTCTCGCGGTTTCACCCGCTTCCCCAAGTTGGTACGACACGACACCAAAAAGTCTCCAATAAAACTAGAAGAAATCTCTGGTCGGTTCTGATTTAAAAAAGGAACCGAGTTGGCAAAATTGCACCGGGCACCCAACTCTCCTCTCTTCTAACCAGAGGCACGAGGGGGGTTCAATGTCTCCCACCCCGTCGAGACCGATCCTCTCTACTGTTATCTTGACTCTGATTGGCCAAAATACTAAAGACGGACCACCAAAGATGTTATATTAACAAGATTGTGTCATTTTCATAAACGGTGCTGTTGTCCGGTATTTCCGGCTGCCACTTAGCTCGTCAATCATGAGGCAAAACCATGAAAGAGAAAACTAATATATGTACTGCAATACACCATGAAATTACCAAAATATGGCAGACATCAAGGAAACATGGCATAATTCTATTATACAATACTAATGTTAATGTGCCATGGTTATCAAAGCAAACCAAAAGTCATCTATCGAAGCTAAATATAGCCTTTAATTGCCTTGTTTAGACTGCACCAGTCTTTAAAATACATTCTCAGAAAGATAAGTACATCTCCTCCCCTTTCAACTTTGTGTGATAAATGTTTTTTTTTTCAGTAACAGCTTTCCCAAAGTAACGTTCCAAAAAGTGAATAGACGTGATTATCTCAGTGTTCACACATGGGAAAAAGACTTGTCTGCACATGTTGCTCTGCTGAATTTGAATGTGCCCCACCCCTTCATTGCAGAAACTTAACATCCTGTGTTATCTCTGCTTAAGATGATAATTGAACTGTATATTTGAGTTGATTAATGCATATAACTAATATGATTCTAGTAATGGGACCCTTCTTTTACAAAACAAGAATTTATATTTAGTGATAGCTAAAAAAGAATAATTCAAAGAAATCCTTGGTTTACAGTGTATGTGACCCTCCTCCCTGTGGTGAAAACTGCAATAATTAACAACCACTCACTCATCTTTATTTTACAGAAATATTGACAGAAAATAAAATAGATTATATTAATTCCACACGAATGTGTGACATTTTACATAGTCCCACAAACAATGAAGCCATGCACAGCATGTTTGCCACCATTTCAGAACTCCACTTCACTTAATGACCACAGACATGATAGAATGGACCACGGCACTGTTTCACAAAACGAATAAACACGTCTTCATTGCTCAAGGCTTACAATAACAGCTGTTGTGGTCTGTTGGATTGGGGAGAAGGAAATAAGAGACAATGTGAATAATGACTGATTTTATATTGACATTTAAACAATGTAGGTGATGTACTACTTCCACACGCCAACATAAACCAAGAATCACAGACACTTCCACATTCTCTAGTTAGTCTGGATAGAGATGAAACTGTGCAGTCAATATCAACAGACGCTAACACAAGATCATGATAAATTGTGAAGCGTAAATTTTGGTGTACATGGGGAACAGGGAAAATGCTGGCCGCCACAGCTGTTCTGTACGTATGTTGCGCTGGATGGTACAGAGCCACTGGGGTTTACTGGTGAGTCTCTTTGAGGGGCTCTAGTTGGAACGGCTCCACTCTGTTGACCTCTCAGCTAATGACACACCACTTAATGTTTGGATGTCCCGTACAGCGCATCGTGAGCATGCATAAATGCCCAATTGACTAACTCTTAACGATTACTAATTATCCCAAAGGAAGCAATTAAAGTGGGGGAAAAGATGGGTGCATGGGCCTATCTCATCCAGAGTGGGTAATTACCATATTTAATATTTTCTCCGATATCAGATACAGTTGGCAGCACAACCCCAAAGGCAGATTGGAGCATTGCTCTCACAATAAAACGTCACTGTGCCGACATCCATAATGTGCTGAGCTATCATTTCCTGGAACAAGCTTGGGCAGACACATTGAAGGCTATGTGGAAGATGACTGGATTTTCTCCACATTACCTCCATTAAGGACCTGTGCATTGTGCCTTATTTTGGCAATGCATCTCCGCATTGCCCAATTAGAGTGCAAGCAACTATAGAAAAGGCTTTGATGAGCTCTGGAAACACTTTTGGGATAACACTCTCGACACCACACCAAATCTCATATAATTGAACGTCTCTTTCCCTTTCATGAATTAAACATTTTTTTTATTCAATGGGCCCCATTTAAATATTTACAAGATTCCAGCCATGGCACTTCATGGCAAGAATGCTTTTCAGTCAACAGCTGTCCTTTGCAATGTTCAAAGCACAGATCAAATGTCGTTGGCCATTTACGTCAAATTGAAGTCAGGTTGATTGGTTTGTAAAAATATTGTGTTTGTATGTGTGAAGCTACTATGTGTTATCATAAATAAAACCTTGGGGAAAAATATTCTCCCTGCCAAGTTTAAAGACATGATAAAACCATGTAGTTTTGCCTGACAAATCAGTCAAGCTGAAAAAGGAAGAAAAGATAAGCTGAGACTTTAAAGGTCAGGAGTAATGGATGTCAGATTTGAAAGAGCAGAATATTCCAGCTAAAATCTTTTATTGTTTTTCCACTATTTGCACATGCATGGCAGGCACTTTTCATCGAAAATCCTTCTGCCTGCCACTGTGAGGACGTCAACAAGACAGTGGCAAAATATCACAGTTATACTGTACGTCACTGTTTTATAACCCAACATTAATTATATTAGATCAATTCACTAAAGGAGATCAAGGTAGCCGTGAAGATGGCAATGTGGAGTAAGACATTGTGCAGGGTTGTCATGAAGTCTGTAAGTGCAGTGTGGACAATAAATAGAGTTCCATTTTAATTGGCCTCACAGGCATAACCCACACACATACATACACACACACACACGTACTCAGGTGAAAGCACTGAACTGGAACAGAGTTGTTAGATGCCCAATTGCAACTCCTTGTTGTGCAATCAAGCTACACAACCACATACAATCAAGTAACACGGTCACAATATCCACAGGAGTCATCTCTCAATTATTTGCTCAGGTCACTTAAAAATGTCTATTGGTGCCAAATGGTGGGACTTCTTTAATTTGAAATTCTAACCTCTCCAGTGTAGCATGTTAGGTGTGAATGTTCTGTAGCTGAATTATCACCATGGTATTAGATTTTTAGATTTTCTTTGTTTGACTTGCAGGTGTTCAGATAAAAGCTTTGTTTTGTTCAAACACGAATGAAACACAAATCTTTCCTCTAATTATGTACTTATAGGCCTTAGATTGTTACCCACACATACAGGTATATGGAGAGCAGCTCTGTTGCAAAAAATCACATATAAGACAATACAGACCTATCTTCAGTGGAAAAATATATAATAATGTTGCTACCAACATCATTTTTTAAAGCTAACTATTAGAACAGCAGTGCAACAACTCTGATATCACACATTGTTGTATCTCCGTACAACTGCTCAAAATGTATCGAAAGGCCCAGTCATCCATAGTCCAGTAGTCTCCGTGGCGCTAAGTGTCTACACCTTGACTACTACGGCGCTAACAACCAAATCTGGGCATGACTTGCAAGCAATTTCACCACATTAAGACCGGCACAGTAAGTCTGCGTATGGCCACGGCGGGCCACTTAGCAATCAGAAAAACACAGTCAGCACATCAGACAGTGTATTTCCCCACTTACCTGTGCTTGAATACCGCCCGACTTAATGGTATTGACCAATCTCCATGTTAGGGGATTTTCCGCTGGACCTGAGCTCTTCCACCACTTCTGACTCCACTCCGAGCGTCTACTGGGCCATGGGTCTAGTTCCAGATGAATCTGATCTCCTTTCACTCATCTTGTCTTTTGTACAAAAGCTGCAGGAAGCACTAGTAGCACCAGTAGTAAACTACTAAAAGTACAAGTATCCTCTGCTGCCTCTCGCTGTATTTCGAAATCACACAGTAGACAAAGCCAAAACTAAAAAAAAACACACAGTGAAAGGTGCCACATTTATTAAAAGTTGTTGTTTGTCCCCACTGTCCTATAATCCAGAGGCCCGCACTCAGAAACCACAGGGAGAGGTTTTTAAATGTGGGATCCGCATAATGAGGCATACAAAAAAGAGACAACTTATTTAAAGTGATTACAACTCCCCATAGTTTCATCTTCCTCTGACATTACATTGCCCTTTCATTAAATGGCTCCTCCACATGAAACAAGTTGTGTTCTTATCAAAGCGTTCCTGCTTCAAAAACTCAGTTTATGCAGAAATGGGTAATATATACAAAATAGATATCATTTAAATGGATGAAGCTAATAGAAAGCTGCGTAATTGTTCTTTAAGAACTGATATTCTCAATTAATTGTATTATTTAAATTTGACTCTAAATTATTATTGGTAGTTATTTTTGGAATGTATTACGCGAGTGGGTGATCTCGTATCAATCTAAAGAAAGGTAGTTATGCCCAGAATAAAAAGGTCATATCAAATAAAGGCAGCACCATGTGATTGGTTGTTAACCTCTCCAAATTACACATTGTCTCATATTTTGATTTTATCTCACAGTTTATTTTGTTGCACACATGCTGTTGTTTAGATTTGTGTCTGTCATTCCTGCCCTGTTTTTCGGGTCACAAATCCATGCTCATAGATAAAAAAGAATTTTCAAGACGACTAACATCAAATTGGTTAGAACCTGGACGGTATCGGGGAAATTTCTCTTTAAGTCCTCAGGGGTACACTTTTGAACGTCTGGTTTGATTTAAGGATATGTTTAATGATAGCATGTAATTGTTTATTGGGTCAATATCCAATTTCAGAGTCATATTGAGCGCAGCACTGAATATAACAATTGTTGTTCAAAGGCTGAGATTGTATTTGTATTTGAATGTATAGTGTGCTAAATGGAAGTTTGACAAAACTAAAAGGTGCTCTAACAAATGATGGACATTTTAAGGTCATTAATTAATTCCTAAATTTGCTCAAGATTAAGATGTTAATAAATATCACTATAAAAAGAGCTAATGTTCCAACTTACCATCAGGTGAGCCTTTAGGCTCTATTGATTTTTACTTAAACAGGTAATTTCTAATTTCTAAAAGTTTTGCAACTGCTGGTGGGGAGTTACATAAATAATTACTGGACCAGCACCATGCTATAAGTGCACGTTTTACCTGTAGTGTGGTTTTATAATCTTAAATCTATAAGCTGTAATGGGCTATAATGGACAGTGACTATAAAACTATTGGTTTTAAAGGGGTACTATCGTTGGTTGCTGGCCAAAATCCATTTTGAAGCAATTATGTGGACCTACAACCAAACAAGGGACATAAAGCAACAGAAAAACATAAGCACATAAAGTATTTAAGTTTCCTCTGCCATTTAACAAATCCCAATTTTGGAAATGATAACGTTTTTTTAATCAGTGCACTAATTATAGGTCATTCTGCTACATATCTGAATTGTACAGAAAAAAAAAACAATATGAGTGCAATCAAACCTAATCAAGGGAGGGTGGGATTTACAGGGAGTCACAACCAGCTGTGAAACAGAGTTTTTTGCACTTTTACCATGACAAACTGGGGTTGAGGTCCATAAGGGATCTTCAGCCGAGAAGCTGATTGCAGAGGTTGATAGAATGGTGCTGATTACATGGTGTTTCCATAGAGCCGCACAGCTGCAGTGAAGATGAACTAAATAATACTACTTGTCAATCTTTCATTGATATACTCCCCTTTCCAGAAGAGGGATAAACATCTAATGTGGCAGACAGCATACATTGAGGCCAGTGCCAGTAGATGACCTTTGGGTAGCATCCTATACAATCACAAATCCAACTGCAGACAGTCAATACAACAATAAAACATTCTGGTAAACTGGAAGATTTGAAAACATAGTTTATACTAAAGCACACATTTACAAATGTCATTGCATCTCATACTGCATTATATGTGTACGCAGCTTGATCCAAGGGAAGCGCACAATGTCATTTGGACCTTGCCGTGACGATGGTTACAGCACAACCACATTTTTCAAACAGGCCTCAGGGTGTTGATGATAATAATGTCAGAGAACAGCTGACCAGGTTGCTGCCATCGGTTGCAGGGGCTTTTCCTTTGGCCCCACACAGCAGATTGACTCATCCACAGCTGCTCGAGGTCTGAGCCGTTCCATTGTATAAGATCAATTTTCACATTCTTTCATTGGGAGTTGTCTCTATTTGTTTTACTTCGTGGGATGAGATAAATTGCTCGAGCGCTGGGGGGAAATGATTAATTGACCTCTTATCTCTGTCTCACTCATGATTGTCTACTCTTAGCTCTCCATTCTTCAGGCCCAGGAGGACTGTGCACAAGGCCACGAACCAAGGGTGTTGTAGAGACATAACAGATCGCAACCATTAATCAACTTGAAGATTCTTTGCATTTATTAGTTCAAAGCACAGTACAAATTATATCAAAATGATGCGTCTTTTATACAACACTTAGCGTTCTGACAGTGTATTAACAGAGAAGCATTATTTTCCAGAAAGACATCTCAAAAAGTAACCTATTCTTATTCCTTGAGTAATACTGTATATGCTGAATTAGTGAAAAGGTTGAGGTCCTCCAAAATCAATAGGTCAGTAGAAGGCAAATTCAGTGCCAATGTGTCCATTGTGGGTTGGGATGACTACCCTGAGCTGCGCTCAACCTTGTGAAAAAGGTTCGATTGGGTGGATTCTACCACTATGAAAGCAGCATTAAGTTCGAAGCAAATAGATATCATATCCAAGCAAATGAAAATATAGGTGGTCATATTTCTATTTCGGTTGTAACACACTCAGGCAACTGGAATTAAGCATGAGATGGGTTTTATTTCCAAAGCGATAACACAAACGTTTAATCTGCCCTTGAGATTTCAGCACAAAACATTTACCCTCATGTATCTCATCATGTTATGCTAAATAGCACCACAAATATAAAACGTTTCATTTTAGCACATCTGCCTATAGATTTCCTCAGGATTTTTTCTAGAAATTGTGTTACACCAGAAAATATGGTAATTCCGGAAAGAGAAGATAGAGAGATAGTATTAGAGCACATTTTGCTCTCCTCTTTCATTAGGAATGCAATTAAAGCCAGTGCAGATGGATTCACTGATTAAATTATGGTGTAGGACTGGATTTCAGGAGCAGAATGTACAGCCTGATTTATGGAGAAAGGTGCCCTGAATATTTCCTCTTAAAAGGAATGACTGCATGCTGTAACATGGCATAAACGTTTCAACATATAATATGTCATGGTTTTCAATGTGCGATTAACCATGTTGTAAAAACAAGTAAATGAGTACTGGCAGGCGATGATCCGGTCATCAATTTTAATACAAATATTTGGCAATTTCAAAAGTTAGAAATCAGTTCCTTACTTGGAACTGTTTTTTATTGTCAATTCTGTATCATTTGCTTTAATAAGGAATGACGGTGGAAGATGTTTGCTATTCTTGCTAAGGGCTGAATAGTCTTATTGCAACCAAATTAAATGTTCTGTGGTGTAACCAACAATGGGTTAATGATAATCATTATTTTTAACTGCACAGTTCAAATTTGTTTGCTAATATGCATGGGTGTACACCAAGCCTTCAGTTTACGTTTCTCACGTGTTTCACTGTGAGCATGTGTTGAGTCATTGAGTCCTCTAAATTCAACCTTACAACATGTGATTGTGGAATAAACAGCCCACTTCTAATGTGCTGTCTGAAATTACCCAAATCTGTATAAAAGTGTTAGTGTCTTGGGTGATTGGGTGTCTCTTTTCCATAAATAATCAGAACAATTTTGAAAGTCAATGACCCACAGTAATTTCCACTGTGATTGCTCCCACCTTGGTTGTTTCACAAAGTCACAACTCTGGAAGAGTGAGAATATAATACACTTCCATCTCTCCATCACACTGCCAGCATGTATTACCCTGTGCGATACGACACACACAGAGTAAGGGTTTTTAGCAATTTTCTTTTTGACTTAGGAATCAACATAATTGTCATCCTTTCAGTTGGCAGCATTGAATGAACACATAACCCCCTCATCGAGAATTTGCCACCGGTATTTGCCAACAGTATTTAATATTGATCTCGGAACATTTCCTGCCAAATTGGCTTGACATTACATCCTTCGTTTTACGGAGTCAAAACGGAGCCGGAGCACAATGCTCATTTAGATTTCTACTGCTTAATAAGAACACCATCAATAATCCCGATCATCCGCCTGTTCACAGCAGCGGAGGTGGCACCAGTGCTGCTTGGCTGAGTTGTGTTGTATTTGTGTCATTGGAACATGCTATTCTTAGAAATCCTGTCACTTTTTTTTTTCCTTCCTAATGCAGTGTAATGCAGGTGGCCTCCTCTACCACTGTTACACCTGTCACCACTAACAGGAAATCATTGGTTTGGTCTGACAGAAAAGGTGAAACTGGAACATTTTCACGCTCAATGAAGGGGCTAATTGATGGGATGAACTACTGAGGCTCGAATGCTCCAGCACACAGGGTGATGTTGAATGTTCGCTTGTAAACCATCTTATTTTGTCACTGTATGCCGTATTGACATATTGACATTCTCACAACTGACTAAAAGGTTTCTCCTGGGTAATGTCACCAGCCGATCTAAGAGGACAGTGACAGACCTTCATTCAAAAAGCCGCTCTCTATCGGCAAGGTCTGAACGTAAGTAATAGTTTTGGTTTTAGCACTTCACTAATTCACGTGGAGAACGATATGTTCTCGCAACTTTTCCACTAAGATGTGATGCTGCTCCTTTTTTAAGTCACAATTAACAAGACTTTCCGTGTATGTTGAAACATTCGGCTCACTGAGTCAAAACCTGCCGCCGCCTGCAGTGCTCCTGACTCCGACTCACAGAATCCCTCTAACTGCCAAGTGACTCACCACCCTTGCGCTCAAGATGTCAGAGGAACAGGAGCCCACAGCAGAGCTAGTGGACCCGTCCCTGGATATGTGGACACGTGTGGGTGAGAATATCGCTGGCAAAAGGCTATTTATTCTTTTTGGCCTGTGTCTGTTTGTTTTGTCCTTTGGCTGTGATGGAGGGACGAAGAGCTATGTTGCCAAAAAAAAACACCAGAAAACGTTATTTATTTGCAGTATTGTTGTCTGTCTGTCTCTCCGTCTGTTCATC
Organism: Colistium nudipinnis; assembly: GCA_016785305.1. Taxonomy (NCBI): domain Eukaryota; kingdom Metazoa; phylum Chordata; class Actinopteri; order Pleuronectiformes; family Rhombosoleidae; genus Colistium; species Colistium nudipinnis. The sequence goes on from JAFBJU010002263.1 coordinate 165,293, forward strand.
TGCACGTCTGCTTGTCTACATTAACGACTCAGGTTTTCCTATTTCAACTCCCAAATTATTATTTCCTATTCAATTTTGAGTCTTAAACCTACATCATTTTTAGCAAAAACGTTGGTATGGTGGAGACTTTTCAGGAGGGCTCATACTGAGAGGCTTTGTTAGGACTGGCACTCATCCATATTCACTCAGGAACATGAAGAAGTTGACACCTCTTTTATGAAAGAGGTGTCAACCTCTTTTATGATACAGCTGTAATGACACATTAACAGGGCAGGAGCTCTTGTCCGCAGGTTAAGATAATTATGTGTGAACACAGTAAATTACATAATTTGTACACACATGCAAACATTTGCAATTACCCTGAATCACTGAGTTTCTGTCTGTTTTTATCGAGCCTTATTGACCAATAATGTATTTAAATTCGATATTGAGTCTTTGATTTACAACTCGAACACGGCATGTGGTTAAAGGAGCATTAACCAGGCCCTTTAAACAGGTAAATATGTTTTCCGTCTTTAAAGGGTTACAGTTAGAGCTAAAATTACATTTTGGTAGTTGGTTAGTTGGTTTGGGGAAATCTGACTAAGTCTGACTAAGTCTAACTTCCCCAACTTCCTTGAGAGTCTGAGTTAAGGTTAGTCTGGTGCATACACTTCACAGTAGAGCCCACTACCCATTCCCTTCAACTACACTTTAAGCAGTCTGCTGTCTTTTGTTCTCTGAGATCACACAAAGTGTTCTGGATAATACCCCACAGAGGCCAAGGTAGGTCGGGCCTGTAATGTAAAAGGAAAGTACTGAAATCCAGAATAAAATGGAGGCCAGAGTCATTTTGACCTCCAGTCTCCTGGGGAACTTGCTACATGGCAGTCATCACATCTGCAGGGCAGTGAGTTCTCCAACCTGAATGGCTACTGAGGTCATTTGTCCCCACCCCCTGATACAACCCATTGGAGCGCCTCCTGAAATTGCTCCCCTGTAGCAGGCACTGGTTTTCAAATGTACAGTAACAAGGAACCTTCACAGTTTAGATATAGCGGTAACAATAACAATAATATCAAACTCTTTGTACATATAGACAGCACACAGTGTCTATCAAATAAACCAGCAAACAAAATGTTGCCCAATCTCATATGGAAGAACAGCTATAAGTCATTGAAACCACTGTCATTATCTGCCACACTGGTAATTCGTTTTTTTGTGTCTGTTTTATATCTTCATTTCTTCCTGAGTTACTTGTGCCTCTTGTTACTTTGCCACTTTTCGTTGACTGTTTTTTGTCTGCTTCTGGGGTTGTTTATCTTCATGAGGGCCTGGCGAGAGTATTCGCTCCAGCATAATTACTTGAACTGAATTGAAAAGTCCATCGGGAGGCACCTAAGAGGACGAGCGAGTCACTTCAACCTGGGCTCTCCGTGCCTTTTACAAGCTTTACTGTATCCCAGGTAACATGTGCCTGCTATTTAATTGGAATGCTGGAGGACACAGGACATTTAAAGGATAGCCCTGTCTGCCGGCCATCAGTGTTTAATGGCTCTTTGAAAGTAGAAACGTGGTGATCTCTAGTCTTTAAAAATGCCATGTTCATGTTCTCCCACTAGGCTGACCTGCCTTTATGACTCATCACCACCGGACGAGCTCTTCGCTGTCATTAATCTTCAAGAAAAGGTGATAACAAGGAGACGCAGCATGTGAAGACTGTGTCCCCGTTTCCCAAATGCCATAAGAAGTAATGATGATTGTTCATCATATTATTCATATTCAGAAAATTGGCAGCTAATAATGTTAATGAAGAGATATTTATAATCATTATTGATAAAATGTATTATTTTGGTTCCATCTATACATGTTTCTTACATAGCAGCTGATTAAACCTGTAAATGCTATCAGGTCATTTTCAGGCCTGTCTGACCAAATGAGGATTTCCCCCAAGATAATTTTGAACGGTGCTATTTAGGACAAATGATCTAATGCCTTTTACAAATAGTGTGAGAAAACCAAACTGCCAGTAAGCAGTTGTGGACAGCAGCTGTCTATTTGCTGATATACGAATTTAAAGCTTTCTTAGAGAGATTTTTGTGATGACCACTAAATGAATCTGTTGTCATTATAATAAATAAATCTCCATTCCTTTCTGCCAGGAAGGAAATATAAAAGGCTGTCAGATACAGTATAAAAAGCAGCTTTACAGTCGGCACACAATGGAAGATTTTATGTCAACTTTTTAAAGAGTTTGTGAAGTAAAAGAGCATCACTGGAGGTTTGCAACATATTAGGAAATGACAGGGTACGTGTCGAATACCACTTTAGTCATGTACAAATCCACATGGGAGGTGATTTTCAATGAAATGGACAGAAGCAGACAACGCAGAGAGACTACAGGCAAAAAAAAATATGTGTTCCACCCTCAGGTAAAAACACACTTTAATGAGCCAAAACGACTTTTCAGTTTCGGAAAGAAAGGATGTCGGGGTTTGTTCACTAGAGGTCTACGAGCTTTAAAACATAGTGTTTGCGGTCATTCATTATACACTTTCAGCAGTGTGAGATTAATAATATATTAGTCCGTTAGAGGACCTCAACACCTGCTCAGCGAGCGAGTGAGCTTATTCAATCATTTAAATGGCTCTTCTCAAATTATTTGCACCAAAAGGAACAAACTTACATTTAACTTGAAACGTCAATTGAACATAAGTTATCTGATCAAAGATTTAGGTTCACATTTCCCGAGAGAACTGAGCCTGCGACCAAGCATTTGCCTCGACAGCGAAGGAATTATCATTGTTATTTTCTACCTTCTAAATCAATCTGTTCCCAAAGCGATTGCATTGCACATTTAAGGTATAGTGTGTCACCTAACTGCCAACTGTAAATTAGGGTGGCGAAGAAAAAACGCTCTATTTTCTTTTAGGAATTTCTCACAGTGCCTAGAATAAGGGGATCTATTTCTCAAGGGGCTGATTTTTCTCTCTTTGAATTACTCCTCCGGTCCGTTAATCTCGTGGCCATTAAAGTCTGGGATCCTGCAGGACGCCTTGTCATTTCACAGATTTGGTGTCAGCTCTGATGAATGACATTTCATCTCTTTGTTAGCGTGTTTCTAATTCCCCGCAGCTGACTAAAGCCAAGGGTCCCAAGGAAGGCCGTTCCCGGAGAATTAAAAGGAAATAATAAGGGAAAGAGTGAAGCAAATTCAAACCGGCAGGAACAGAGAAGTAGCCCTGACTAAAACATCTGTTTGATAGTTTTAACTCCAGGGCAGAACTTGCATTAGAATATTTCGGAGAGGGTTATTCCTCTGTGGAGAGTAAATCGATCTTGGGTCTTTTGAAGCAAATGGGAGTCATTTGCCAACATAAGCTAATGCGAACTGCGCTGAGAGTGTTGCTGATTTGTGACTGCGATAGATAATCATAATAAGTCATAATGAAAGGTCCTGTAAATAACAACGTAAACCATAGGGCCTTTTCTAGATAATGTGTTGGGTCATCACCGACAGAATACAATCGCTGAGAGCAGATTGGTATGGAAAGTGTATCCATAAATGTCAACAGTATTTTACAGGAAATAAAAACCCATGTGTTTGTACCTGGAGCAGCACTACCTCTGTGGAAAAGTTGACCCCCTTCCTCCATGGCGCGCTTCTACCTGCTTTGTTACACCTCTCTTGCGCTGTGGCGTAGCAGCAACCCATCAGCCCCTGAGCCCTGAGGCTTTCAGACTTTCTTTTTCCTCTTTGAAGAAAAGGATGACCGACTTTTGTGTTTTTTTGTGCTCCCAAAGATGTTGCTTTCAGGCAAAGTCAATCACATAGACCTGGGGAGAAAAAAAATACAGCAAGTTGGACATTGAGTTGGCAAAGTTTTTACATTTTTTGCTGTCGGTCTTGTCAGAGTGACAGCAATGTAGTGTTGAGAAACCTTTAGTCCTAATTTCACTTGCAGTCCTTTTTCATTGGGGTGTACATGAAAAATACTTTGCCATACCAACACTATTTACTTCTCCTCATAATTGTTTTCCTGCTCCTACCCAGAGTGGCCAGTTCCCTCTGTGTTGTGAATGAGTGCTTCCACTTCCATCCAAAATATAAAGCCCTTGCAAAATCTGAAAGATGAGGACTGAATTGAAAGGAGGACTACAATTCAGAAAGGTTAATGTACCACATTCTGGAATATCATTTGTCTGTCCTCTGTGTCTCCTTTCCTCTGTTTCACTCCCCTTTTTATCTTGTGAAGGAAAAAAACTCAAAACAGCTACAGTTTTGACGTTTGGGCTGTCAATAAAAACTTACAGTCAACAGTTTTGTAGAGAAAAGGCTGGAATCCCTCAGAGCTGTGTGCACTCACCACTGAACTGTTTATTTGTCTTTCTCAAGTTCTCTCGTGCCGTCCCCAGAGAAATCTACATGAAATTGCTTTTTGGTTCAGAAGCCACCGCGATGCATTAAAACTTGTAATGGACTTTGCCTTGGTGAAGGTGTCAGACGGCGTATTGATTGTGCCTACTGGGTACAGCTGCTTCACATCTTTGAATAATTCATGTTTCTATTACAATTACTGTCCTAATTGTAACAATGTTTATATGGCAAACTACGAGCAAGGAAAAAAAGGCCGTGCCTCGGCCTGCTCTATATTATTTCAAAATGTGAATGGTAATGTGATCATTTTTCATACGTTATAATCGTATCCATTATGAAGATGATAACTTGTGTTGCCTGAAAGGCAAACAAAGTTTTGGACGGATCACGCCTCTTAGCTTTAATTAAAAATCACAGACAGCTTAATTGCGGTGCAGTTGTGCTCTGCTGGCCCGTGATTGCTTCAGAAACTGAAAATAAGATTGTTAGAGGGACTGCTGCAGATACTGCGCAGTTCTTACCCCATGCCCCCAAATCAAGTCTGGACTTTGCAAACTTTCTTCTACAAGTTTCTTATCACGTTGGGATGACATCTCCCTAGAGAAAACGGCTCACTTTTTTTTGTACTTTGATAGGTAAGAACCAGTGGCACAACATTTCACTTGAACTCATTCTATATGCGTCTGTAAGTTAAATAAGGCACTTAAGGTTCTTTTGCTCTTTGAGACTATTTTGTCATATTTGCACCTCATGAAGCTACTTCTGAAATATACCTCAGCAGAATTATGAATTTCTGAATTGATAATGCTGATCTGTAATTCAATGCAGGCTCTTAACAATATGTAAGATGCCATACATATTTATGAAAATCTCTGGCTTACATTAAGCTGATTGTGCACTTCCACATGCAGTCTGGTTTTAGTTATAATCCATCATTATGTCTTGAAGAACTGGCTGCCCCAACACCTGACCCTTTCCTGACACCTTTTTCTGGGTGTATTGAATTATCGCTGAACTTTATTGATACATAAAAAAGCAGCAGAATCATTGATGGCATGAGCCGATGAAACTGGTAGCATATCGCAACCATTTCTTCCCTATCTCTGATCCTCAGTACACGCAAAAAAAACGTATAAGTCTGAAGAGAATTCGGATTATTGATATTTTCCATTGGTGTCTTCATAGATAGATTTGAGGAAGTAATGTTATCCTTTTCTGAGTTATTCTCTGGACTTTTTGTTCCTTCCCCCTGCACAACCATCAAATAAAAAAAGCTGTTAAAAAAGCAGTTTGAAGAGACTCCAGCTGCATCAACTCGATTGAGTTCTTGATCCTGAATATGTAAAGCCTTGCGGGATACTGCAAAAAATGAAATGTGTAAGTTACGAAACCCTGATTTCCATTAAATGTTTAAATGCTTATAGGTAAACCCTCTATATTGACCTTATGAATATGGATACAATTGAAAACTGCCTTTGAGATGCACATGAAAATAAACACCTAAAGGGTTATTTTGGACATTTTCTTTACACTTCCTTCCCTGTTCGAAGATGTGATATATAAGGTAAAAAGAAAGTCATAATCTGAAAACTGAGTAGTGCATAAACAATGCTTTGGCAAATTGTGTCTGTTTATCATAATTTAGCAATATGTTTGACAATAGAAAGAAATTGGTGCCGTTTGTTTCAGCTCATTTGTTTTACTTGGTATCCAACTGTTAAAGTGCACTTAGCTTCACATCTTCTTTTTTGTCTTGCACTACACACACACACTAACATACACCCACTCACACTCACTCACACACACACACATACATATTCATTGTAGTATGTTGACATTCATCCTAGTTCTTTAAGTATGTTAACTACAGTGTATTTAATGATTCTGTATTTATACCACAGCCAACTGAAGTACAATGATATCACAGGGAATAAATTCATTAATTAGGTATCATAGTCCTTGTATTGATTTGGAACATCACACAAACTTCAAATACAACATAATGTGACCCAGTTAGGCTTTCATGATGGGTACATCAAAACATGGCCTTAATATGACAACTATGTCCATTCTATCCCCCGGCATATTAGTGCTGTGATATCTGACATGTCTGCTTATTGCTCCTCAGGGCAAGCACAGATGTTGAGCCATAAAACTGAGCCCAGGGCAGCTGCAAAATTGGCTCAATTAGGGTTGTAAAATATAGCTGAAAAATGAAAAAACTTTTCTGCTAAATTTGCATAAAAATGAAACAAACAAGATGACTCAGAGTGCTAACATAACAAGGTCAAGTCACTCACCAGCTGAGTGCATTCTCTATGCCACCCTATATGGGACAAAGCTATCATTTTACATTACGAGAGGAAACCACTTACCTCAACTCTTTAAATGCCGTAATTCAACTCATTTGCCCCATTTGCCAAAATGAAAAGCATGGATGGTGGGAAACTTAACATACGCCAACATCTGAGAGACGCTTAAAAAATAATGACAGCAACCTGATTTCTTAAAGTAGAAACTGCAAGCGCGCGCGGTGAAGTCGGTGTGTCGGAAGCTTTGAATTGTCATAGTGAGGATTAATAAAGAATGAGCTTCTTTAATGTTTCGCCTGAGTGAGCTCATAAAAGCCGACGCGGAGCCAAGGAAGAGATGGAATACAAATAAATCCGAGCCCAATAAATGTCACCACTTTTCTTTTGTGTTCGCGAGGCACGCAGGAAGCGGACAGGAGACAGAGGCAAGGAAACTCATTTTGCACAAGCTTGGCAGAGGACTTCCTGGAATGCTCTCAATTTGTCAGACAAAATTGACTGAATGCTCTCACGGAGGAGAGGAGAAAAGGTGGGCTTTCATGTAGGTTCGGTGCTTTATCTGATCCCACCTCATCACAGAGGAGCGACACTGATTGTAGAAGTGCTTGAATAAGCTCCAGCGAATGGGCAAAACTCCCGCTCCTTCCACAGAACATTTTTGTCCATGTGCGCCGCCGCTCCTTTTTTTTTTTTGCTGAGCCCCCTCTCCGCCAACACATTCTGTTTCATTCCCTTCCAAGCTTTGCTGATTCGCTTCAATCTTGTGGCCGCTCTGCAACTACTTCGTTTTCCCACGCTGAATGGGATCCCGGTTGAAAGTCTTGAATGGACGGCGCTTCTTTTCCCACAGAAGAGCAGCCTGCGAGTGAAAGAGTTGTCAGTCGTTTCTGAAAAAAAAGGTCACTCAGTGCGGGGAGTGCAGCTTGGCTATAAAAAATTGGTTCGCAGCGCCGTTTTTGGAGCAACATCGTGAGCGGTGGTCAGCTCCAGTTCACTCCCTCCATGGTTAAACCTTGTTCATGGTGCACTGATTCTGTCCATAGTTCCGCGAAGCAAAGAATGCAATGTGAGCAGGACTTCATGGCCCGGGGGGGCCCTTTGCAGGCAGCAGAGTCAATGGTTACATTTGGCAGTTCTGGGTTTTTTAGATGTTACTGTTGCTCAAGTCAGGATAGACATATCTGTGTATTGCCACAAATATTTTTACGGATGTTTGTGGCTCCTAGAGGATGAGGCTGTGGTGATCTTCTGACTTTATCTTAAATGCCGCCCAATGTTTGACCTCTGAAATGAATTTCACATATCAGTGGTGCAAAGACAATGATTTTAATTGTTTTTCTGCAATCCCTTCACTTTTCCTGTAGTGACATTAACAGGTCAAAGTGTCCACTTATCCTGTGGCCAGCCCAATATATTCCGATGGACCGATCAAAAGATTTTGTTCAGACATTCTTGATTCTCAGATAATGATTTCGACTGACTTTGCTGATCTCCGGGCTTTTTCACATTTGTAACTCTGAGATAGATGTCTGAGAAAATAATGGGGTGGATTAACAAGACATCTGGTACAGAGAATTATCTCCACCTCTGGATAGATTGCAGCCACTTTGATGATCCCATTATATGTTTTTAAGTAGTGCCACGATCCCATAAAAATGTTTTTTTTTTTTGATTTTTTTTCTCATCAGCCTCTCTCTGCAGCACTTTGTGTTTAGCGCTAATGTGCAAATGTTATAGTTCTAAAACACTCAAATGGCCTGTTCAGTGTCTGAATGTAAGCGTTGTGAGCGTATGCTGATGTGAGCACTCAGCTCACACAAGTGCAGACACACAGCAGCTGGCATACCTGTCTTTGGAACTGTATTGAGACGATCAACGAAAACCCTGTATAAATGCAGACATAGAGGTGAACCTGCATCAAACATACAGTGTCTTGCATCATTCAAGAATTTTTTTTCTTTGCTGAGCCAACAAATCCACGCACACAGTTGGTGCTGAACTCATAAAGTCAAAGCTAATTGCGTAGCGAAGATCACCAAGGAGAAAATGTCTTACAACCCTCTGCAAACACTTTGATAAACACACGTTGGCACGCCAGTATTCTGGTGTCTCTTGCCCGAAGCCACGGACCATCAGAGCAACAGAAGACACAGGCGGAGCCCTTGAGCTGCAGTGGCCCTGGGCCAAAAAGTGACTTAAATCAATTCCATTTGATTAGGTGCCACAGCGTACACTACATCATTATAATTCCATTAACACAGGGATGGATTTTCAATGAATGTAACTGCAGGCAACTGGTTGGGCATAATTGTGTGAAATGAAATACAGCACAGGCTCAGAATATGGGTGCAAATTTCTTTTCTCCTTTTCCCCTCCCTATTTGCAGATAAGGACCTTGCCTCATCCGAATGCTGCAGTCTTGATACCCCCCCCCCCCTCCCCACACACACACACACACACACACAGCATCTTAAAATGCCGTTTAGAACGCTTCTTCTTCTACACTTTTATATCAGCTTTGGCTCAGTATGCTGGGGTAATCATGCTTTCGCATGATTTAACCTTGATCACAGATAAATAATTATTGTATTCTTTATGCTATTGACTTTTTTTATCTATCTTCTTCATTTCGCTTTTTTTTTTACTTGCTAATATCAGACTCATTACAGTGCCAGAGAAAAAGCAGGATTCCGACAGGCGTTCAATGTGAGTACAAATGTCACCTACGGAGGCAGGGGACCGATACTTAGAGATCATTAGGAGCATGATTGGGGCCATGGTGGGATTTTAAACACCCAGAATAAAATATCTTTGAGGAAGCCAGTGAAGACCACAAGAGTTACTGCATGGCTGCTGCAATTTTATGCCCCACTAATCAACCTTTACTGTACATTTACCAGGCTAAGTTAGGGTCAGGGATATGGAGACTTACATTTCATGGAATAGGCAATCACACATAGCTCTTGGCAATTTGTTTCATGGACCAATTTGTCTTTTCACAGAAACTGGGTAACAAATAAGAAATTGCTTGGTTACACTTCATTCTATAGCTTAGCCACATGTCTATGTGCAGTGTGCAGAAAGTTTGCTCCTGCTTGTTTTTACTACCGGAGATGAACCCACACTTGAACTTCTCTGACTTTTGAGTTGTGTGTGAATTGTTAAGTTTTAGCTTTTTGCTCCTCTATCCTGCTTGTGAGATCACTGATCACAGCCAAGTCGAAGTAAACGGGTCCTTAAGCTGCTGCACAGTTTGTGTTGGACACAGTGTTGCATCTTTAATGCAGTGCTAGCTGTGGGACTCATCAAATATTTGTGTCTTTCCCAGTCAGGCAACGCAGCGCTTACACTGGCTGAATGACTCAGTGCCACCAGTGTCCCCTCTCAGAAAATGGTGCTGCACCGAACGGATGCTGCAGACATCTGCAGTGACAGAGTGTCACCGATGAAGGTCAGCAATCCATCAGGCCCAGAGGATGGAGAAAAGCCCAGTCACTGAATGAACATTTAAAATGATGAATGCATGAAGCAGGTGAACATAAATCTCAAAATAATGCTGACAAAATGTTTTCTTTGTAAAATCAATACTGTCTACCTATATGGGCTATCATAAAAGATAGCTGGAAGTCAAATAAGTTGGAATAAGCCACAGAATGGAACACTTCTGATATGATTGCCTGGATTGAATTCCATGGACTTTACAAAATAAGTAAAGATACTTACACTTGATTTAGAATCAGAAGGTACACAGGAATTGAATGTACATGTTTATGGCTGGGCATAGGTGCTCTACTGAAATCATTCTTTCGGATGATTGGTTTTGATTTTGCAACATATGTATTAATGTGCTGTGTTCATGTCAAATAAACAATCAACCATTTTTCAAACGTCACTTGTGTCAGACACAAACTGAACTCTTGGTGGCAAGTTCTTACAAGAGCATCATCATGAAACTGCAAATTACTTGTAATGACTACCTTCACTATTATATCACTACACCATCAAAATGACATATGGGACAAACCGTATTGTAGTTACTCCATGATTGGATTTTAAAGATAAAGATAAATAAAGAAAGACCACCTTTATTAGTCCCAAAATGGGGAAATTCAGTTTCCTCACCCTATTGATGTACACACACACTACAGACAGTTGTACAATCAGATACAAATACATGGTATTTATTATGTAGTGGTGTTTGGTGCCTTGTTCAGGGGCACCTCGGCATAGTCCCGGAGACGATATTGGCACCTCCCCAGCAACCAGCACCATCTCCTCTTTCTCTCCAATGTTGATCGGAGTGGGATTCCAACCAGCGATGCCGCCCCATTGTTTCGTTGTAAGCCAACAATGCTTTTCAACCGAGGGAATGGAGCAACAACTGTGCTGGTTTATGTTGAGAGAGGGGAAATCAAGGGAGATTTATGGGCATAATAATGAATCTTATGCCTGCTTTAATTACAACAATCCTGGACTCTTTGAAGTATGCTGCTGCAGCTGGAAATCATTTGACTTGTGTCTCAGTCCTTTACACTGAACAGATAAACATGGATCAAGTATCACATTTGCATGTTGGTGAGTTGTTTTTTTTCATCATTTGTCGTTATTGCTGTTAACAAATTGAGGCAAAAGGAGCTTAATTGCAAGCTCTGCTTACACATGTATTATAGATAAAATGTAGGATTCACTTGGACTTTCATTGAGATAAACTGAACTGGAGACTCAACTAAGTTTGTGAGGAACATTACACCATTCACAGTCCATGAGCCATAATGGCAGACCAAGCGAGTATATTACAGGAATAAATTCTGATCGTCACCCAAGCATCATTAGAGGTGCAGAGAGAGCCCCATGCAGATGCGTTTCACCTACGTCGTCTCTGATGCACCTGTCCCTGCCATATGTCAAGTGCTCCAAGAGTCCCAAACTGAGCTAAACGAGGCAAACGCATCAAAATCCTGGGTGCCAAAGCAGGTGCGTGACAGTTCCACCTGTGTTTCACCTGGCGCTTGCTTCGCCTTCTCATGCCCAGATAAAGAGTCTGATCTCTGGCAGAACAGAAAGGATCCGTCAGCTCCTGGCAGGCTGGAGCTGTCCAAAGAATCAGCCACCTGCTCTCTCCAGGGGATGAATAGGGTTGGGGGTTACCAGTGGTAAGCTTGGTCATCTGTTGTTGTTTTGTTTTTTTATAGGATTTACATATCTTCAACATTTTCCAGCTTTTCTTTTTAACTCTTAGAGATGGGTTGACATCAAAAAGTTGTGTTACCTTTGCATTTATTGTATTCTTTTTTTGGTGTATTGTTGATGCGTCTATGTTGAGATACACACAAGTGTTGTTTCATTGCCTCTGTGTACATAAATAACACTGCCAGTCTTTTATGATCGACTTACATCCTGCTTCCTGAGAGTGCAGTGTGCTGGCTGCATTTCAGCCTGCTTCCTAGTGGGCCTCTTTTATTTAATTTATTTGTCTGTTCCTTTTCTTTTCTTTTTTTTGTTACATGAAGACTTTGTGGATGTGGAACAAGGTCAGTGCTCAGAATGCTGCAGAGGGAGAATGTTACATGTTAAAGAGCTAAATGCGTTTGATGAATGGTTGGCAGGTTTAGAGTGGAGCGCCTCAAGGCCTCTCACACACATGATGTCTGCATGTACTGGTCATTTAATGGTGTGGTGAGGGATCATGCAGCCTGCCGCATGACATCAATCAAGAATCCTCATGTGTAATAATAACTGTAGGGGTTGACTTTTTTTCTTTACTCTGATATAAGCCTATCGTTAGCTCTTTCTAGGTTTCTATGACAAAGTTGAAGAGGAGGAGAAATTCCATCATGGCGACTGAGCCTCGCTGGCCTCTGCGGGCAGCCAGTGGAACAAGAGTGAAAAAAAATAGAGTACACTATTAAAAATAACAAATCTCTCTGCCCCTCTCATTTTCTCCCTCTATGAGTGGTTGGCGTTGTCTTGTGTATGAGTGTGTGTTTGTGTGTGTGTGTGTGTGCGCGTGGCTGAGGATTTTTTATATGCTTGCAAACATGTCAGAGCATGGTGTCGCTGGCACACGTTTGCTCTCTTTGTGGCTGTGTTTGTTAATGTCACTCGAGACAGCCACATTGAAGGTGCTATTGTCAGTGCCAGAGGGCAACGGGAGTGAATACGACAGCTCGACAGCTCTCATTAGCGTATTAGACGCAAACAGTGGCACAGATGCTCCTGGTCAGTCCTTGGTCAACCTGGAGCTTCCCTTAACAGCCTGTTGACAGGTGGCTTTGTGGCACTCTGTCTCATGGTTGACAGGATGGCAAAGCAGCAGCTCATCTTCAATAGACTGCTGGGATTGCCAAGGACACTAAATAGTTCGCAGACATGAATAATGTCGAGTATAATTAATGACTCCTTTAGGTTTTACAGATAAGGTAAAAAAAATAAAATAAATACATGAGAGCGCCAATTGCATACCAAGCATTATTATCTAATATTGTCTCATACACGTGCGCACACACACACGCACAGATATATACATATTAACACATAAACATAATACATTTATTTCTTTTGGATATTATTTACAAAAACATATTTGTTTAAAATGGAGACAACCGTTCGTTTGGACACACGAACCAACACATATCCAGATATGTGTGCTCTTTGAAACACGTGTGCACATCAAATTCATTTCTATCAAACTCACCAACTCTAACTAAACTATAACCATAACCATAGCAAAGCTAATTTGTGCCCAAGTCTAAACTCAACCAGGGCTCTTGGCCTCATAGGTTTTGGCTCCCGATGAGTAATAACTTCTGACAAGGTTGGTGTTTACAGCAGAAAAGGTTAAAATGAGGTAAGAAACACACAAAAAACATGCACACACACACATACACAAATATAATTAAAAGTAATTTGCTTTGGAGTCAGATTTTGCTTTGTACTATTGTCATTTGTTACGGCACAAAGCGCAAAAGTTCAGTTCTCACTTCCAAAAAGAAACCCGTTAAGCTGAATGAAAGTTAAATACATTTTTCAAATACACCTTTTGAAGTTGTTCTCATTGCCTCCAGGGTAAAAAAGAATGGGGTTTAAAAGTAGTACAGTCAATGAGAATCCTATGCAGGCAAATAGTTTAAGGTAAAAAAGTGGAAGTGGACCGGATGAAAAAAGGCGACGGTAGCCAAACAGAACCTTTTTCTAACTTAAATTCTGTGTGGCAGAATCATCCTTTTCATTTGGGAATTTATTTCAAAAGCCCACAGTCATCTCGACAGAAATTGGCAAAACCAAATGTATTAGAAACCCTTGGGTTTGTAACAGGTACTTAACTTATTTAGAGTAGATCTGCACAGGAAAAGAGAAAGACTCAAAATCCAACAAAATCATTTTGAAAGCAAATACGAAAGCAAATTAGTTTCTGATGGTGAGGAAACAGTGTGCCTTCTATTCAAAACAGAGATCATACACAAAGACAAATGTCGGTAAGGATGCTTGTTATTTAAGACACCTAACTCAGAATGTACAAGGGCATAGGGGAAACACCCCATGAGAGCTGAGTCAGCTGCAAGTCTATGCAATTTCCCCATGATCCACTTTAAAGATTAATGTCAAATCATGCCAGTGTGCATGCCACAAACTCCCATGGTGACTTAACTAAAGGGTGCGTACATGTGAGTGCGTGTGGAAGTGCATCACAACCTTACATGCGTGTGTGCCTATGCATACATGTAAGAGTCCCACTTACACAATGACTGAAATCCCGGGGCTCATTCTGACCCTAAATCAAAGTGACTGAGGCACAGATTTATAGAGAATACAGAGCAGAACATTAAAGGACTGGAAGGGAATCACATACTTGTACAGAAACCCCCTTTCTTTTAGTCCTTTGCAGAACAGTCCAAGGTAAACAAAGAACCAAACCAAATTCAATTGAACTTGTATCACTGCTCGCAGGGAGAAAAATTATTCATTCTTCGCCCCCATATCCCTCAAACCACTGTATTGTTCAAATCAGCTCATGTCAGTGGCAATGATGCAAGATACCTTAAACAGGGAAGCGCTTCTGCCAAAATGAACTGTCCTCATTGATTAACATTATCCATTACCTCTCCACTCCTTTGTGGAATATTATTAGAAATCCCGACATGGTGAATGGTGCTGTTTACCTTGGCAGTCTAAGCTGTTGTTCATCAGCACAGTGTTTAATGACTGCAAATAGCATTTGCCTATTAATGTAACTACAATCAGATACTAACTGCAATATAGCCAAAGATGATTTGCAATTACTGTGGACCAAGCAAGTTATCATTTACTGCAATAGCGTAGCCTGCAATATTATGATTATGATTGATTAAAGGTTCGTTAAAAGATATGACTGGGGCTAAGTTTCACTGGATTCTAATTGGCTGGCTTAAATGAGAAGGTGTTTTTTATTGAGGAAGGCAGCTTTGTGTATTTGTGTACCCACAATGTTTGCGCTCCTCTTTCCCACACCAAGGAATTCACAAGGCTATTTACAGAGCTTGCTGGGTAAAAAAGGCCATGCACATAAGCCAGAGAAAGCCAACAGCAATAAATTAAGACGGTAAAAAAAAAACAGCTAGCACTGGGGGAGAGGTTAGATGAATTTGAGAACATGATGCAGGATGGATTAAAGGATTGCACCGCCAACCTTATGGCATGTAACAAAATCAATACTTACAGGAGGGTCTGATTACATTGTTTGTTGTGGGCACGCGGCAACTGAATGATTGCCACTCTTTTATTCCTTTTCAACAGACTGTGAGGCAATGAGACCATGACCATGTGACAGCAGACCAGGTGATGACCTTCCTCTGATGAATGTGGCAGCCATGACAAGGGCTAAATTGCCACGATTGTCCACATCATAGCAGACAATGTCAACCCATCCTTACCCACTTTATTTTACCAAGTGCAAAATCAGCAGTGTGTGTGAAAACAACCCTTCACACCCTTCTCACAAGACAACATACATCAGGTCGCTATATACTATATACTGTATATGGTTGAACATTTATGTTTTTATTCAACGGAAAAAACCTTTGCAGTTTCATGCCTCAGAGACCTACTTCAGTCTCCTCAAAGATACTCAAAATAGCACTTATTAAGCTCCCGAGGTGGACCTCAACCTGAATAACACAAAGGGTTTAGTTTAGTGAATAATTATTAAACTGCTCTTTTTCCACTACATTTTGGCATCCCCAAAATGCTTTCATGTGACCGGATGTTGAAAAAAGAATGTCCAGACTTAACTCAATTTTAACAGTTTGTGGCAGAACTTTAGAGAATTAGTGGAAAATCACTTTTTTATTACATCCCGTTGAGTAAGAATCAAACAACAGAATTTCTTTCTTATAAGGCTATTCTTTTTAAATTACTATGTTAGTGGGGATACCTTGATAAAATACTAAACCAAAAACAAAAACTGCCAAGGGGTTTTCTAAATTACTACAAGATTCAGGATATAAGAGATATATTGTTTTTACTAAGAGTGTGCGTGCGCGCATGCCTGTGTGCGTGCGTGTGTGTCGCTATCAGGGATTTTACAGAATTTCTTTTATATTTTGTGTTCTGTCAATCACAGAATGACAGCTTTGTTGGGTGGTTAGTGCCATGGGCATGAGGGTAGTGACTGCAATGTTTTGACTTTAAGTCCTGATAATCATTTTAAGGCACAGTTTCTCACTACAGGCATCCACATCCATAAATGAATGACCCTACTGTAGGTAGGGGCTCAGAGAAAAAGAGAGAGAATGGAAGGCTTATGAGGTGACATTCTGAAAGTAGGTTGATAATACATCCAGAACTTGTGTAACTGAGTGATTGTATAAGGATTTTCAAGCAACTAAGAGTAGCATATGTCATCATATCAGATTGAGCACCAGATAATGGATAGCTCTGTAATAAAATCCCAAAAATGCTGTAATGGAGCAAGGTTCAAAATCCCTTACTGAATACCTCAGAAAAAACATTTTAAAACAGACCCCTAGTAATTTGGACATGAGCAAAATTGATATCTAATACAGTCGCTGGTTGAGTGAGGACAGGTAAGGTCAGTGTTTGGAAATATCTGTCCAAGTCTAATACTGGACGGATAAATGACATAAACTACCTTTGATTGAAATGGGATTGGAATAGGAATGAGTTTTGCTGAAAAACAGTTTGACAAAAGCAGGATGCTAGATAGTGTGTAAATACATGTCTTCATCAAATAAGGTCCACCCTGGTCATTCTTCCACAGTGATTTGAAAGGAGTTAGTAGGATGAGGAGGTCATCAATGGTTCTATATATAAGATTATATAAGATTGAGATTACACCCTTATAAATCTTGTTAAAGGTCAGGGTATCATCTAGTGGTGTCCTGTGGGCGAATTTGGGAATCCAAATGAGCTTTTGCTTGCAAACGTACAAACTTGCAAATAATAAAAAACTGAGATGTTAATAGATCTCTACTTCATCTGGGTAAATAAGGCCCACAACCATACACTCTCACGTGCACGTCTAAGGAAAATTTAGAGTCGCTATACGAACAAAAGCCCACATATAAGCCAAACCCAAAAGGATCCATCATTTAATCATGGGACAATGTTTGAGAAATTGGTGCAGACGCGGAGAGGTGTTTCAATTTAAGGTGCAATCAGAATTGATTCCAGATCTTGAGTGATTGTTTTACAACTGGGTTGTCGCCACATGTTCCTAAGGGAAATGGATGCTGGCTGAATTAAAGTGTTTTAAAGGTGGGGTAAGGGATTGTAATGCAATACATCTTCTGTCAAATAGAAAGCTTATTTTTCACATTTAGGACACACACACACACACTGAATCAGCTGCTCGGGGTTTATATAAATATACATTCAATGCTACAGAGGGATTTAAACAGCATAGTGTTTGTGTAGCGGCCATATATCCACGCGTTACATAAACATGTCTAACCTAACCTATCTGTATTCACCGCACACGTGTCAGGGTGAAAAATTAAGATACTTTCTCTGATAATTTGAACTACAACTCCCACACGCCATAGCCACACGCCTATTTTCCCACAACCCTTTGCGCCGCCGCACCGCTCACAGGAAGAAGAAGGTCGCATTGAGCAGCTTAGAAGTGAAGCAAGAAAACAAACTAACGCTAAATCATGCTGGGACAAGCTGTGAGACGATTCACCACGTCTGCTGTTCGTTCTTCACACTATGCTGAAGGACCGGGGAATGTAAGATTACTTCTTTAAGGCAACGTAGTTATATAAAGTGTGATGTTTGTCGACGCGGCCCGCTCTGTAGCCACAGCCTACCGTTAGCTAGCTTGGAGGTCATGTTCCCTCATTTGACTGGATAAGTCCTACATTGCTACAGCTCACACAGGCACGTGTAGTATTTCTGTAACACAGCAAGAAATCGTTTAAAAACCGAAGACGCACATTTGACCGCAGCACACGGTCGATGCACTGCGACTGTGACGGCGACGCGTAAGTTAGCATTAGCTTTGTAATTTGGACGGGGCTTAATCACTGCGACATAGACAACGATCATATATATAAACACAATTAGCCTGGTAGCAATCATCTTAAATGATGACTCATTTAATGTGCAATGGATTTCTCGTTCAGACACATGTACATATGTTTCCACTTGTGGGAAGGTCACAGTCAGGTGCCTCAGTCATTCTAGGTTTTTCAAAATAAGTTATAGTAACAAGGCTAGAAATATGATCGAAGGGGGATTTTGTACACCAAAGTAAAACATATGGCGTATGGTGGTACTGCTGTATCGGTGTATTGTGCCAATATTGTGACTGACCTTACAGAATACTTCTTCATCACTTTTGATATGTTTATGCCTGGTGTCCACATAACTTCAGAGTTGCTAATCCCCTGAAAGGGACAGTTTCAGATTCTTATTGTATCTATTTTATTTTGAGAACTGTGAGCGTTTAAAAAAATTACCCCTGCTACCTCTTGGGTTATGTCACAACTTTTCTACTAGCGGTGAACATTAAGCGCCATTAACACACTATGGTAAAAATTAGTTGTAAATTCATAAAAGTAATACCTGGTTTTGCTTTGAATCTAACTGCAAAGAGACAGTTAAATTCCTGACACATGTATGACCAGGACACGTGAATGATAAAGTGATCTGTTTTAAGGATGTTTTTATGTATATATATATATATATAAAACAAGATTAACTTGTTGTAGCTGTAGTGAGATACATGTAGAACAACGACCCCGTTCACAAATTATCTATTTGGAAAGAACTGAAAATCAAATGGGCACATAAAAAGCCCATCATTTTAACTTCACAGTCAATGTTAAGTCATCTTTACCCGTTATCCCCCCCCATTCATTTTGACATGTAATATTTGTATGTACAATAGCGCCCAATGTTATCCTGCACACTGTGCTGAGACTTTATTTTTAAATATACATTTTTCTCTGGTAAGTGGATTTGGTGAACAAAAACCTTAATAGTTAAATCAAAAGCACTGCACTATATTTCTTTGAGTTTCACTGCATCATAGTACTTGCCTTTTTTCACAGAACCTGCCATTTTCTGTGGCGAACAAGTGGCGTCTACTGGGCATGATGGTGGTGTTCTTTGGCAGTGGCTTTGCATTCCCCTTCATTGTTGTCAGGCATCAAATCCTGAAGAAGTAATATGGCCAATAACTGCCTACAAGGTAATTATGAGTGCCATGTTTATCTACTGTCATCACAATGTCACAATGGTTGAATTGGTTTTTACTTCAGCATGGATTTAAATACTTCAGATTTTTTCTTTACCTTTATTTTGCCTCTAACTGTGCATATAATAGCAGCATATCTTAAATAAATTACCCATGTATCTCAGTGATAGTAAAATATATATATTTTTGTTAATATAGCTGTTATGTTTTTAAGATAAACCTGGGCTTAAGCAAGTTAATGTGACAGTTAAATGTAGACATTGATCTGCATCATGTGGGAGCAAGTCAGAGTAGGTGTTATCACGTTTATCTTCTCTGGTGTTTACTCAGAATTGCTTTTCTGTCATCAGATGTGTGCCGTTCATTTTATCACCTTTTGTCCTATTTCCTGGTTCTGCCTGCAGGTTGTCAGCTGGAACATATTTATCCGTCAAAGAATTGTCCCTGAAGAAGAATGGCAATCTCTTATTTTTCTTTGTAAATAAAGTTTCCTCAAATATGGAAGTGTCTATTCTCATTCCTTTCACAATGCAGGCATGTTAAGGTACGTGTTTTAGAAGATAGAGCAGAACAGCATATTTTTATTGCAACCAAACATTCAATATTTTAACAATTGTCTGAGTATGTGCCAATGTTTTCAACGGGACTTCACTTGAATTGAATATATGCTATTCAAATTCTTGCCAAAATATTCCATACAATATGTAGATATATCTTCTGCTTGTTTAAATAAATACATTTGAAACATTTGTTTTTCCAGCACTGGAATGAAATAAAGTGGAAATTGTAAATCTGAGCAAGAAGAATTCAGCCCTGCTCTTTCAACGTATTGTTCATCCACTCTAACTCGGCTTTCAAGCTGAACTCTCCTGAATAACCCTTTTTACATTCAATTTACCCTTTGCCTCAGGGTATAGTTATCCATGGACAAAGTATTAAATTTGTCTAATAACTAAAAGTATTAGGTGCGTTGGCTGAGCATTTTTTGTCGATGGGTAATGTAAAGGTTAGGAGCTTTTCCATGCCCCCTATTTTCAGGTCTATCTTGTGCCTGAAGTAATTTTACAATTCTGTTTCAGTTAGTCTCTGTATTTCTCATGTTGTGAAGCAAATTATTGCCCGCTTTGGCTAAAGACATAAGTGCTCTACAACTTGGCCCTGTGTAGAGCACACGTGTCAAACTGATGGCCCGCCGGCCAGAACCGGCCCGCCAGAGGGTACCAATCTGGCCGGCGGTAAACATACACACGTACGAATCGTGGCGTTCCCCGCTCCTCTTTCTAGCTCACCCCCCAGAACATCCAACCAATCAGAACACAATTCCTCCACTAACTCACCTTAGTGTCACAAGTACTGCCTATAAAAACAGTGATGCATTCGCTTACATTCTGTAAATTACAGTTATGGAAGCACTATTCCGTGTACTTCCTGCAGAAGAGAGTTTTCGAACCATCAGACTACTATGTTGCTTGTTTTGTTAATTTTGTCATAGAAGATATTTTCAACTTAATGTATGCAATGCTATGAAAGCTGTGTCCTATTGGAGAAATATTTTTCAGGTCAAAGGGAATATTTGAATTATATTAATTTAATTATATTATTAATATGATATAATTATATGTATATATCTTTTTTTTTATATACTTTGGTCCATATTTCAATGTTAACAGTGAACAAAAGATTTGGATTGCAGGGGAAAATAAAAAGTTTATATGGCCTAATTATATATTCACTTATCTGTGTTTACCAAGGAAAATGCTCGGCTCACCTGACCTCAAACTGTATTTTTTCGGAATGTTTCCATCAGTGGTAAAGATGCCGTTTTGTTGTTTTGGTGGGAGGAGCATCTCAAAGATCACTTTGCCCCATTCGCAGAGAAAGGCTGTGCTCTCAAGTGCCACTGGAGACAAATAAGCCTTGTGGAAGTAAAATTGCAGAAGCAAGTCTTTCCCTTGAATATCAAACACTTGCCCCAGGCTTTATTATTTATTATTAATATTGCCACTTAGGCACGTATGTCTCCCTTTGATTCCACTGTTCCTGTGAGGAACTTTAAGAAAGCTTCGCCTTTGTGCCCTGAACTCTTGACAGTGGGCCACAGGCGCAACAAAACTGCCAGCAGCCAATTTCTATTTTACAAATGGTTCACTTCAATCAATCAATCCATGCTTATTTATATAGTTTGGGTGCTACAGTGCATTCCAGCACTTGGAGCCAATTTAGGAATGTCACTAACCTCTTTGCAAAAGAAAAGAGAAAAATACTTGTTTTTGTTCCCTGTTAGCGTCCAGACAAACTGGCATTGACATGTTGACAGATCAACTCTCGGGGGTTTGCCAAGCACCCAATAAAATGGCCTGAGCAGCTGGTCTGGGTTGTTTTTGCCGTGAATGTTTGATCCATTCTTTGCCATTTTGCACTTTAACTGGGGCTTTTAACAATCCTAGTTATGCAACGCTCAGGCATGGAGGACTAACTGGACTTGGAATTGTTTTATCAGGACAAGGACCCAGCTGCTGTGCAGAGTAAAAGTACATGTTCCATGAGGAATGATATGGTGCCCACAGTAATTAGCGATGCTACGTCCAATATTTTAGATGGGCTTGCCGTACAGGGTCTCCACTGCAAGGCACTTTGAGCAGTTGCAGGGACGAAGCAGTCGGGGAGACAGAGAGACAATACATTCCAGGAGGATTACGCATTATGCCAAGTTTCTTGCAGTAGTCTGATCCTGGCGGTGGGGTGTGTGTGAGTGGGTGTTTGTCTGCGGATTTGATGTGGTTTTCCATGCCTTATGCATTCATTACAGTGGTATATATCTGGTCAATTCATTATTGTTATTGTCTCACTGAATACTTTACAGTCCCTGGTGCACAGGCGCTAATTAAAACAAGCGTAGCCATTAAAGATCAATTCCATACTAGCTTATCACCATCCAGTGATTCTTCAACTGCGTGCAGATGCAGGCTTACAAAATGAGGTTACCTACAATTACTGCATTGCACAACTATAGAGGTGAATGCCTTCACTGGTTGATCATGTCAAAGTTACACTGGTTTTATTTCCCTTTTATCCAGAAAAAGACCACCATTTGATATGTTTTCTCAGATATGTAGATCTGTATATGTAATACTTCCAGTATTTGTGGCCATTCGTTGCCTCTGCCTCTTTTCAATAATCGAGTTTTCTACATCTCACGTGCATGTGGAATCTATTTATAGTCTCATTTGCACTTCATACGAGGAAATGGGGGCTTAGCTTGGTGTGAAGCATGCACAGCCATCAAATAAAAATACTTCAATATTTAATTCTCCCAATAAATGGCACATTTCACATCCAGATAACGATATTATAGTGAAACGATTATGTATATGTAACAGTTTGTGGGTGCGAGCAAATTCAATCGTGCCTGATGGTTATATAAACATTTACTCTCTCTAAATGAGAACAGTTGATCACAAATACAGACTGAAAAACCTGTCAAGATAAGCCCTTTGTTGTAAACATTTCACCCAGACGCATTTCATTGTATAACACAATCAGTGTGTTGCATTCAGTAAAAATTAAGCTGCTCATCATACCAACACGATGGCAATAAAAGCTGTTCCCAGCCACTGAACCACACCCTGTGACACTGCACTGTTAGTCAATAAAGTTTCAGGAGCACGCCGAACTCCCAGGTTTCCTGCAAAGCCTCTCTTCTTTCCCTATAGCTGCTCTGTTTACCACACTGTACCTCAAAAAATGCTGACCGGTGGGCAAGTGCGGAAGTACTGTCAATGCAGGAAGATGAAGTGTGCGTGCACCTCCTACTTTGTCAGAGTAGGGCTCTACTGCCTCAGCCAGGAACTCTACACAATTAGTTCAGAAGCTCCAGGGAACTGGCTGTTCATAGGAGATGAATGCTCGCCGGATACTCAGTCCACTCAATGTGTGTGTGTGGGTGTGAATGCGAGTTTGGATTTTTGAATTTCAGGGGATGGAAGTGACTAAAAATCGTTTCCGATTACGTTAAAAGAGGGGGACAAAAATGAAAAAGTCTCACCCATTCTAACAAAACAGGGTGTGTCACGGGGTACGTTGAACTCTTCAGCCTTAGGAATTTATTAATGTCACTATACTTTGCTTCGAGAAAATATGTGCACTCAAGCACCTTAAGGAGACCTTCCCATTTTTCCACCCGTGTCAAATCACAAAGGGGTTGGGAAGCCAAAGTAGGAAAAACTTTCACGTGTCACTTAAGGGTTTTGTAAATTCAGTTTGATATGAAAATAATGGGTGCAGAGACCTGACAGCGGACCCCGGACGAGATCAAGAGCTGGCATAATCTCTACATCCTCTCCTGTCCACTTAAAACCTCAGCTCAATAATGTAGCAGTACTCGGTGCCGGTGTTAATAGAAACAAGTTTCAGGGTAAAAAAAGTTTTCATTTTAAATAATCATGCCCATTTCAGTGCACGCCTTCCCACTTCGAGCCTTATGTTAATGCCTCTAAAAGATCGGATGAGGATGCATGAGCTCTCTTCGTTCATACAATATGCAGGGCATTTTTCAGATTTCGCTCTCGGTTTCCTCTCAACGAAAAGCATATATTTCCCTTCCATTTTATCAACTGTCTTGTGCAAAATGTTTTTTGGTATTAAAATATCCATCTCCTTTTTCTGGGAGTGTTTTTTTTTGTTCAGGGGGATTTACAAGTGTCTTTATACTCTTATTACAGTAATGTAATCATGACCTTAAGTGAACATGTAGTAGACGTGACTTACATGTTGTGAATTGTATGATTTTCCTAAACAAACTCTTCACGTTTGTGAAGCTTGCTTTTTTTTATATAATATTTAATTTAATATGTATTTATTTATTGATTATTTTAATACGGTGTAATAATTACAGCGAGCTCATCTGTGTAATGGTCCCTTCGCCGTTTCACCCAGGTCATGGCCTGTTGGGTTCCATACAACATACAGTATACTGTAGATTATTAAAAACAGTGAACAAATCTTTTTAGCTAATGGAGCATCTCTAGATTGATCATTTGTTGTTGTCTGTCTTCTGCCATGGGTTCTTCCCTCACACAAAGGAAATATTTAAACCTTTTTCTGGGCCAGAAACAGCGTCTGTTGCTCTCCAGTGGTCTCCTTTGCTTGTTTCTCTCACTGTTATAATTCAACCTATTTCACACATGGCATTTCACACACTGAGATCGTCCCCCGTAAACCTGCATATGCGCATGCATGTTGACTCACACATAATCCCCCCTAACAGATGTGCAAACATTGTTCAAGTACAGCCACAGGAACCCTACTGAAATATGCAAGCTCACAGACGCATGCACGCATCCTTGAGTTCAGACAAACTGTGTTTGAAAATATGTCATATTTCTTAAAAAAAAAAGCTGCAGACAAGCTCAGTCTGAGACTGCCTTATGTTCATTTGTATAAACTAGGAGATACAAAATAAGCAGATTAAAACCTACTGTTGTGCTGTATGCAGCTGCCCTGAAATGGTGCAACATAATGCAGTTTGTTTGGCAAAGTCTTCCATCTTCATTTTACACATACATAAACATATACTATATAACGAGTGTGTGTGTGTGTATTGTGAGAGAGACAGAGAGCATCCTTTATCCTGTTGTATATGCGTGGCACCTCTATAGGCAGCTGGGCTGAAGACAGACAGACAGGAAACAGAGGGACAGAGAGACATACAGAACAGAAACCTTATTGCCACAGTTGTTCCCCATTGGGAGCAAAGTATGCCCTTAAGTCTGAGAGTCAGCACTCTGAAAGTTTGTTCAGCTCTGTATACCATCAGTTCTGATGTAAATCTGCAGTTGTCTTCCAGGACTGAGATGCAGAGATAGGGATGCTGTGCGGTGGCGCACTGTTGTGTGCTGCTGCTCGGTAGCCTGATGGCTCCCCCATCTGGACTAAAGACAAACCCTCCGGCTGTAACCTAGCAGGGCTGGGGTTGCAGCTGCAGCCTAATGACAAGATTGCTCTGCTGGAGTCGACCATTGTTTTGGTTTATTAAAACAACTTTGTCATACACATGCCCTTTAATTGTCATATACTCATATCAATAATAATAAGTGACCCAGGGCAGGTCAAACTTTGACAAAGTTGTTGTATAAAGCTCGGCGCAGCACAGTAAGAATCCATACAAACCCAATTTGATCTCACTTAGTCTTTGTCAGAGTGCGGGATGCAACAATAAGTG
The DNA here is from genome assembly GCA_016785305.1 of Colistium nudipinnis. NCBI lineage: Eukaryota > Metazoa > Chordata > Actinopteri > Pleuronectiformes > Rhombosoleidae > Colistium > Colistium nudipinnis. Next base: position 190,879 of record JAFBJU010002263.1, read on the forward strand.
TTTCCTTTGAACACGGGAACAGAGCACCGACAGAGACACAATACAAGTCACAAAGGCAGAACCGACTGTGCAGGGGGAATATGAATGAAAGGCTTGTGTCTCGCGGAGACATGGAGGGAGGATGGGGGCGGAGGAAGGCACGGGGGGGGGGGGGGGGGGGGGGGGCCCGGAAGGGGGGGGGGGGGGGGGGGGGGGGGGGGGGGGGGGGGGTGCTCAGAATGGTTTGTTTCTCTGCAGACCAATCTCTTCCAGGATGTTCTTTGGACATCACAGATGTTTGGATGAAACAAGCAGGCAGAATTTTTGGCTGGCCTGATTTCAGTTGGGTCTGTGAATGGTGCCTTTCAAAGCGCTGCTGAACCAGCCCCAAAGCCTCACTTGCCTCACGCAATGCTTCAGACATAAAGAATCAACATACTTTACTGTTTGGCTTCTAAATAGGCGCAATACTTTGTTGTACAAATTAGATGAAATTTTAATGGCAGTTCTCTCCCTCCCTTATCCCTCAGGCATATTTAGCATAAAAGAACACAATAAACTTTTTTTGTTTCCTAACATGCTTCAGATATGCTGTTAATGCTGTGAGCCATTTAAAATGTTTTGTATATAAGAAATCTAAATTTACAGAAATATTCTTCCAAATATAGTCTTTATAATATAATTTGCTTTCACTTTTCAACTGGAACTAAATCATTTCTGGGTTATACACTTATCTCATTAAACCTTTCAACTATTATCATTTATGCTCAACAAGTGAGAATTTCTCCACTAACCTATTTATATTCCCCTTTATAACTATAATTGTAAAACTGAACCATTTCACATGCTGCAACAAAACCAATACAACATATTTGTGACATTTGTCCACCATACTATTAACTGGCTTATTAGAACATTGCTTTGTTCATTTAAATGTCATTCCAAATTGTAATCACAGATTAGCAGAGTTTTTTGTGACACAAAAATGCCATCAGCAAATTTTTCAGCGCACCCATATTCAAAAGTATCGCACTTGACTTTACCCAGAAAGCCATTCTCTCTCCACTCGCTAATGAAAATTCTGGAGCTTGCAAAATAGATATTGCCAAAATGCGGTGTATTCAAAAACCTCATTGGGACCGAAAAACAGTCTCAACTCTGACAAGCAGCCATGGAAGATGCTGAAGCACATCCACTGTTACTAAATTCATATACAGACACTGACAGCAGTTTTGCCTCTGCAAGCTGAGAAATATTCCCACCTGCTTTCTCCCCCTCTTTCACCCTGAATCTCTGTAACTCCATCACATCTTTCAAACTTAGGTTTATGAATCCGAACTGACGGCAGCCAGGCTTCTTTTCAAACTCTGAGAAAAAGTGACTCTGAATAGAACATGTAGCCCTTCGGCTCCTGGGGCCTTCAAGACTCGAGAGCTTTCTTGAATGGTGCATTTCAGAAGTGGAGAAACCAAAAATATTCAAAACAATGTAGGAGGAAAAGTAAAAATATATATAAATATGGATGAATATTTCCCCAAATCTAAGTTATGATAACCAAGGTGATAAAGTGATTTTTAAAAGTTGCAGATTGCATTTGTTTCATAAAATAACTAATAATAATCCTAACTTTCACCACACACAAGCAGAATTTCACTGCAGTTTCATCATTTCCAGTGGAGATGTAACGTATCATTATATGCCCTTTAAAGGGCATTCTCAGGCGCACTATCTGGATGCAATGCCATCATATCATAGAGTGGCCCAGTTATGAATCAATGTTTTCATTTTTCCTTGAAAAGCTTCCCCTATGGCTATATCATTTTATTACATTACTTTGGTGTCATTTTCACAAGAATAAATTAAAAGAAGTATCTTAGCTTAATTCGATGCAGCTATGCTCCTTTAGAGTTTGAAATTGAATTTCACTTACCTTCAAAGACTGGTAATACAATTACGCTTAGTTCTTTGACTATGAATGTGATTTTTGTTCTCAATGTCTTTGTTCTCAATATCTATTCTTAGAAGTTAATTGCATTTTCAGCCTGGTGTTGTTCAGCAGGTTCATAAGATGGGCATTTATGACACCTATCCTATCTTATTTCTTTACCCACAGGCTGCCCTGTGGTCAAAAACCTCAGTGCAGGGGGGAAATAAGGGCTTTGTACTCTTAGCTCAGGTGAATCTGGGTAATAGCAGAAGTTTATACATTGGCAAATGAAATGTGGGAGTTATTTTCTTTTCTTAGTTTTGTCTCACTGAACTTCATACTGAAGAACCCCTCTTTCAGTGGATGAAACATGTCAATGGTTCATTAAATCCCTTTCCCTGATAAGGCTCTTACATTTAACTCGAATTGCTCCTTAATTATAAGAACTACAGTCAACACTTTGGTCTCAGCTCAGGGTGAGGCTCATATATATTGTCGCTGTGTAGGTCCACCCGGATTGTGCGTCTGCCATCTGTGAGCGAAGCAAAGAGAAAGAAACAACAGGGAGTTTAAGAAATTCAGGATCAAATCGGAATAATCAGCTGTAGGAGGAAAAAAACAAGATGTGCAAATAAATAAAAGAATGAGTAGAGGACAAAACCTGTTTTGGACACATTAAGAAAATGATGCATAAATACTAGCATGCCACGGTCTTGCCATGGAGGACAGACTAGAGTCAACACCCGTACAAAAAAAAAAACGATTTTCTAAATAGCCATTACCATCAGAAGATCAAGCTGTGTTATGAAACAATTATGACTGTAGCCACAACTGAACTATTATGATAGTAATGCAACAACTAAAAATTGTTATACCACATAATTTTTATGGAACAGCCCTGCTCTTCTGTAAGGGGGCCAAACGGCTGCTTGAGGGACAGAGTGAGGGAATGGCCAATTGAGGCAGAAATTGGGAGAGTGGATGGAGGAGACGCAGCAGGTCAGGTATTCTGGGAGGGAGGGCACTGTCTGCGCTGCCATCTCCTTCCAGACACCACTGGGATTTAGAGTGAGAGACACTATAGACTGCTGGAAGAGACAAATCGCTTCTCTTGACCTTTGAGTGAATAGCTTTATATACTGGAAAACTCCACCGGGAGTGATGGCCATAATGCTGTTGGTTCCATTTCGCGACAGAGAAGTACTCTTCCAAATACTGCAGAAGAAGATAAGTGTGAGAGGACTGAGGCCTGGAGTTTCGTGCTGTCCTTGCTTGTTGGTGTTTGATCTCTCAGCTCTGTTGATCAGGACCATGTTGATCATTTATCCCACCGCTGAAAAGCACCATGCGCACTGTGAATGCTCAGATATGTTTCGATGTATTCCAGCTGGATCAAAATCTGCCTTCCAGGGCTCCTTCCAGGGAAATGTTTCCATTTTCCAGCTAGCAGTTAATTGAAGTCTTGAACACTGAGATTTCCATTTTATGGGCCTTCATTAAATTCTAACTATAGTGCTGTAACTCTCCCCCCTTTGATTCAAAAGCTGTTCTCTGCACTTCCGTGCATGCGGGATATAGCCCGCAGTGGTGTGCGAGCAGTGTTGCAGTATTATGGGCCCTTAACTTTTTCATCTGCTGCTACAGTAAGGAGGCTAATGTGATGGACTGGTCACGGGTGGTGCCTGTCGCTGTAGTGTGCACAGCACTCTGATCTACATCGTTCTGGACTTTGCGTACTATTTCATGCCCCGAACAATTATGGGTCTGCCAGAAAGAAAGACTGAAGACGTATTGGTGTGAACAGTAGCCTACACTTTCAGCTCGTGAATTATTCATCTCCAACATGCCTGCAGAAATGATTTAGGTCTTCTTCTGGATGGCTTAGTTCATTTTCACCTGTGATTTCGCGCAGCCAACTCTGTCACATGATGTGTTTTTAACAGAGCTTTTTCTTATGCCATGATTCCACCTTCATTACATTACTATATATAGGTAACTTGTGAGTATTTGCATGTGACTCTTTTTTTCCTCACACAATTCAGGATTTTCATCCCAGTCATGGGCGGAATGTCACACTTTTCCTTTTCCTCTTCATTCATCCTTATCCCACTTTTCTTTTTCTCTCGCCTTCCGACGTGGCTCAGAGATGCTTGATGAATAGATGCAGTCTGCTTTAAAGAGTTCATCCACTTCGAGCAGACCCCTCAGCAGACCCTTCAGCACTTGTTGGCTCCCAATGCATCATCTCTAATCTTCGCCCGAGCTATGCACATTCACTTGGTATGTGGGGAATCCCATCAGCCACGCTCCGAATGTGGATGTAATGGCCTATAGCTGACAGGGCAGGAGGCGGCCTGCTATTAAGTCACACACATTGGGATCATGTCCCACTGCATGTTCCACTGACTCCAACCGGAAGAGTCCCAGTTGATTCTGTGGCACCTCGTCGCATTTACGCATTACTAACTGCACCGAAGACTCAAATGACTTATGAGGTTGTGAACAAGTATCATCCTCCATGAACCCTGTGCTGTACAACATAATCAATTTCAGGGGAGTACAAATACATGCCACTTTATTATTACAAATAATAAATGGACATTAGGCAGCTGGTAATGTAACCGATTTGTCTTTCTGAGGGGTTGCTAATGGCAGAAAACACTCTCTGTGAACTCCCCAGAAAGAACGTTGGATATTCTGGCACTTTCCATTAAAAATTGAAATGCAATCAGAGTTGCAATCTGGGGCTGCAACTCTTGCTGAAGTCAGTGGTGCAGAAACAACAGTCAGCTAGTTCAGTCTAAGACATAGATACTATAAATTTTACTTTGAGGCAAATTTGAACCGAGCGAGGAACTGACTAAATGCCCCCCATCGCCTGGCTTTGCATTATGGTACCTTTTTTTTCCAAGTACTGTATAAGCAAACAGCTATGAACTCTATACGACCTTCCATAAATATATTTGCTTGCTCTTTAAACCGGGGTTGTCCTTGTCTGTGTACTCCATTCACTGCCTGTGCTCATTAAATATCCACTCAACAGGTCAGTGGGTCATGGGCGGTGGGTTGAGCTATCCGTGGTGTGGAATACCTAAGAAGCCTAGCCCGAAAGCGAGCCGGAGTACCACACTCTCCACCCCTCACACTCTAATGAAACCAAAGATGAATTATTGTTGTGACTGTCCACAGACTGTTTCTCAGAAGGGGACGTTAAAGCTCTACCTCACATCCACATGGAGAATCGAATGGAGAGGACACTTTGCATGGCATTCTGCATGCATTGTTTGTGTGGGTATGCGTGGGCGTTTAGAAAAAGGGAGAAACACGCACACACGAAAGCAGACCTATTTCCTACTTCACGATTCAGTGGCTCGGTAAAGCCCAAGCGTTGTAAACAGGATTTATGTCATTTAATTGCACTTTTGTACAATTACCTTTATTTACAGCTGGATGAAGCAGGCAATGGGGAACTCATGGCAGTGTGAGCCAAACAGAGAGGTCGTAACTTCTGTCCTTTACTTCTCATTGTTCCCAAGATATGAGGACATCGATCCTGAGTATGTAGACATGTTTTTGCTTGGCGGAGCAGCATATTTATCATATTTACTACAAATTAGTTATTTTTGTGACGGAATATTAATAAGAGTGTTTTTTTAAGTCAATTTCAGATAATGTTTCCAATCCATTCACAATCATAGCCTGCTGGAAATGTATTCAGAGATTGTGTATTTACTCCACTTAATGCACAACATTCATTCACCAATGTGACTGAATGAAGAACACCATTCTTTACGGAAATGTGAGTTTGCCATGTCCTATAATGGCGATTTACTGCATTTGGTATTTTCATGCTGCTTTCACACACAATAGGGTGCGATACTTGCTTCAGTTTTTATGTTGCAGTGCCATCTACTGACCAGTCTAAATAAGGTCCTGATTCTCCTGGACACTAAAAGAAAATAAATCAAAACAGGTCATTCTATTCCTGTTTTGTTTCTTTTTGACAATAACTGTAGACCTTTTTAACAAATGTTCCCTTCTTATGATAATTATGCTTGTGAACACAGTGTTTGTGTGAGCTGGCACTCAACCATGTGGTAAACTCACACTGTCTGCACTGTGAGTGTGGACATTGTTTTAACATCAGCAGGAGACACAAGCATTGTCTAACAAGAGTCACGCGCCTTTCTTGCAATGGTTTAATTTTAAAACTAAATCTTACTCATGCAAATCTTTTCTGTAATAGTTTACAACATTTTACCAGGAGAGGGGGCTTTATCCACACTTTCCCTCTGGTGTGCGGAGGGCACAGACAATACCTTGTCTGTCACATTTCCTGAACTCGATACCTCAATTAAACTTAGAATAATCTCTAATGCATATGCAAATGAAATCACTCAGCATCGCTGTCTTTGATATTTAAAATGATGGGTTTACTAGACTTCACTTACAATTTAAACGTATTTCTAATATTGTTGGTAAAAAGCAAAATCTTAATATGTCCCTAGGTTCCAGGCTCCCAAGAATAGCCTGCTGTTTGCTTCTTTTTTGTTTGTTTGTGCATAAAGCCCTTCCGTCAACCCTTCTGAATGGGATGGAACATGAAACTAAGCTCAGAAATGCAACAGGCCCCTGAGGCACCGGGACTGAATGCAGAGCTTCACTTCTTATTATGGTCCTCATAAAAAGGCTTTTGGTTTGCTGCTGGCCTGGGGAGTTCCATGTAGAATGAGTAGAAAGAGAAAGAAAGAAAGAAAGTTTTATCTAGCTATTTTTCTATTTATCTATTATTTGTGTTTATCTGTTTATCAATCTACATCCATCCAACATACACACAGGAAAGTAAATGGGAATAAGCGGCCACCTCATTCCCTGTACTGCTGCAGCTGATGTCCTGAAGTTGAATTTGTTTTGGAAGACAGTGAAGGAAAGGATGGATAAAAATAGTTCCTGTCTGGCCAGTAATGATAAAAACATACTCGCTGGTGTGGAAGCAAACTTTCATCTCCTCTGAAGACATAGAGCCAAGAGAAACATCAACAACTATTCAGTGATGCACAAAACACATCACTAAAGTGTACAGGAAGCACATCTGTGCATTGTCTTCAATCCTTCTGTGTGATCTCTAAATCCCAAGGCGAGCCAGATGAGTTGAGGTTGCTATCAAAGTGAAGAATTAAATCAAGAGTGCTGCAAACAAATCCTCCAGTCTGCAGCGGAGACACAGCAGCTCCGCAGCTGGCGGAAAGAGGCCGAGAGTGTGTTTCTGTTTGAAGGTTGGTCAGAAAATAAGCTTGTTTAATGTAATTCATTACGGAGCAAGTTCTGCCCTGTGGCAAAAAAGTATGTATACTCTTTCCAAAAGTCCCCAAGAAGATTGATACTGTTGAATATGCATGCCAAGCTGCAGGGCCTTTTTCAGTTAAACTGAAATCTGTCTAAAAAACGGGATCCTCACACTTGGTGCCAGAGGCCACAGGTTCAGCTGTGTGGTTGGCGAAGGTAATATTTTATGCATATGTATTTTCTGCTTTAGACGTGGCGTAATAGTGGTGGGAGTGGTGGTACTTTCTTTCAAATGAAAGCCATATTCTGCGACTGTATCGGGCTGGAACACATGGATAGAGAGCAGAATATGCATATCCTTCTGTTTCTTATGGCTTGTCCTAGATTTTCCCCACCTACAGTGCCCTGATTTTCCGCAGTGGTGTCTAATCCGCCATTGCTTCTCCACTCAACACAAACCAAAGCTTCCTGCAGTGTTACTCTGAGAGCAGCCATTGGGAGGTGCTTCGTTGAGACCCAACTTCATCACATTGTAAGACTGTTCCTGACATGCATTCCAGGGAGCACTCACCATGTGCCTCCAGCGAATCTATAGTCCAATTTATTAAATTACTTTTTCATAACTCATGCGTGGATGTACTTTTTATCAGAGGGCTTGTTATCAGGCTGCTGTGTGTCATAAAGAGCTTTACAGAGAAACCGTAGCAGTACAGAGCCAGGTGATAGGCCACAACTGCCTCAAGGAAATGTTGCTACCAGATTGGAGGATCAGAGTCTCAGTTATTAACAGATACCATCATAATGTCACAACCAGCTGTGTTCACTGCATCTCTTGGCATGCAATGGTTCCTCCCCCTATTTCCTGCCACTGCAGCTTTGGTGAATGCAAGGCAGTAATTCAAAGAATAGGCTATAGTTCAATGTAGAAATGTATTTATTTTCTTATTTCACTGACACATAACAATTGCCAGCCTTATTATGACAATCACATCATTCATCATTACATTACATCATTGTTTTTGGTCCCACTGCTATAAATGTAAAAAAATCTATAAATATTACTTAAACAAAACTCAACATAACCCCACACGAGAACCAATACCAAATTGATCATGCACGTTTCATGAAAGTGATAAAAGCAGGAATTAATAAACAGGAGAGGGACATTTTCAAGTTGTAAACTATATTATGTATATATTCCTTGCAGTCAAGACAAATGTAGTCAAAAATGAGTTTTATTACAACATGCATTGACAACATGTATGCTGGCATTGCTCTGTTCTTGGACCTCCTCATGCGATTTGGTGTTGGCCCATTCCATGTCTGTCCATCCTAAATGAAATGCCTGGTGCACCTCTAAAATGTTAAGGTTATAAAGTTCCACAGTTGTATCAGAATGTCAAAGGTTGCCAATTTAGATGTTGCTAAAAAGGGCAATATCTGGTATTTCACGACAAGCATCACATGAAAGAAAAAGAGCATAGGTTGTGTCATAGTTGTCATAGAGAATGAGTGTACATTTAAACACACACACACAGACACACACATTCTACTACATACATACTACACAGGCACTAACAGCCACAGGGCGGAAGATCAAGCAGAATTAAACCAAGTATACCCTGTGTTAAACTGAGTCAGCAGTAGTGGTGGATTTGCAAAACACCGCACAGATCAGAATAAGGACATGGTGTGCAGTCGTTTCGTTACCCTCAAGGGATTTCCTGTGCTAATCTGATCACACTGCAGTGACATTCACATCTCTGTCTCACTCGCGGCTTGACAGATCTGGAAAAACGTAAGTTTGTGCATTCATGTGCATACAACAAACACTTCATTTTGACATGTGCTCAGCTCGGCGCTTTGGAAGTTTTAGTACCTCAAATGGTGTCATACGCTCCTCTTCATCTGAATGTGTGAGATGGTGAAAATAACAGTCTCACTTGACCAAGCACAACCAGGGCTGATGGTAAACCACACGCACACGCACATAAAAAACACAAGTCTCTCCAATTCTGTTCTAAAGTATAAAACATAAAAAAAAAACTGCAGATGTGAAAGGTGGTTGTAAATCATTTTAGGTTGCCACACCAGAGAAAAAACTAACAAACAAGCTATGGTCAGCTTGGATTAAAGCCAGCTTCGGTTACTATTTGCAGTGTTGAGCCCCTTTTTACATTCATAGTCATAAACATGTCCGATGACCAGAGAAATGTTTTTGAAGAAATACCATAGGTTAGTAAGGATGTCGCAAAGAGACAGGGCTAAATGACAAGGAGATTGGGTCCTGGAGCTTCATCTTGTTTCACTCCACCGCACGGATCCATTCTTTAATGATTGAAGCAAATATTTTAATGGAGCATATTTGAGTAGGACAAAAGGGATCTTTCTTGTTTTAGAAGAATTGCTCAGTCAGGTTTAACAGGCAGATCATTTTAAATCCCGCCTCTGCAGACTACCCTTTGAGAATTAAGTGAGCGCCTTTTCTTTTCACCATTGCCACAATTTCACGCTTTTTCGTCTCACAACACTATTGATCTGTGCGTCCTGTTATGGGGTTTCAGGAGGGATTCCACCGAGATCATCAGTGGAGTGCTGCCGTATATAATATCACTTAAAAACCAACCAATGATCAATAGTATAGCTGTGGGAGAATGTTATGCTTCCTTGATAAATTTACCTCGGCTTGCTCCTATGAGAAATATAGCAAGCTGAAATTAAACAAGGGTTTTGTGAACACTGAAAAAAGGTGAAGGTTATTTACTTTAAATTATCTAGGCATTACACATTTTTTTACATGACACTTGACAATTGAAATGTATGCATAATGTGCCTTGAGCAAAATGACATGTGGCAAAATCACGCAGAATGTGGCTAGTTTGAAGGGTGCACCGCTGTGACTACACTTGGTGTTCTTGGTGTCTAAGAATAATGTTATGAGCATGACATATGGGTTCGAGAGGCACAGAAACACAGACTGTTGTCCTCTCCTCCGCGTGGGAGAACACGGTGCACTGCTGTGACAGCATTGAATATGTCTAAGGGGATGCTCCATTATTTACACTGTGCCGTCATGTGGCCCCGATGAGACATGACAGGAGCCACAGGAAGCTCATGAATTAATCAGAGGAGCCTAAAAGCACAAGGGAGGGTACAGGGTGATGGGGAGGCCCGCGGAGACAGCAGAGCACTAGGGCTGCAGATTACAACGCATATGTTGCACTGGCCTGAAGGGCTGGCGAGAGGTGAGGGGCGGAAGGGAGAAGAGGACACACATGGGAAGATGGAGATGAAAAGAGGAAAATTAAAAAAAAAAAAGACTTTGTCATGGACGCAGAACCAAGATGCCACAGAGGATGAACTAGAAAACGGCATTGACAGGATGAGGTTGGATGAGATGGACTGAGCTGGAAGAGCGGTGACAATCTCAATTGAGCCGGAAAGACATTAGTCCCTTACTAATGCATGTAAAATACATGAGTGAAAATGATGTCATGCATTCGGTGGACAGTTGGCAGGGTGTGTGATGTCTCAGCTGTGGCTCACATAGGCTGGGCAGCGAGGAGCTGATGGTGTCAGCATGTCTGCATGGGATGGGATAACCTCATTTAGCCTGTGACTCATCACCTGATGCAGGAAACCAATACACAATAGCTGAGGGCACTGAAGGACTCAGGTAATACCCATTCTCGAGTGATGGAATTTGATTAATGGGCACTGAGATCATTCAAATGTTGAATTTTGATGGATGATGAATTTCCGAAATATATTTTTACACTGATTATCATGCACTTTGCATATTTATATTCATGCTAAATCCAGAATGAACACAGTGTCTCAGTTATTATGAACTTCTGTATATATTGTTTTAAACACAGTGGCTATTTGTAGGTTTCAAAAAGGCTTTTTTGTCTCTCATACATAACACACCCACACACACACATGGATATGCTTTTTATGAGTCTGATATTTGTAAGTAACGTTTTACAGGAAGTGCCTCTAACGACAACCCCTTTCATTAGCCCCCAAGGAGCTGCTGTCCATCTCTCATGGCAGACCTGGACGGGAAAAGGAACCGTCCTGTCCACTGGTTCCTGGGTGATATCATCTGATCATCAACCTCAAACATGGGCTCTGAGCCACACAGTGCATTTTCATATTGTGCAAGGTCTTCCTCCTTCCCTTTCTTCTTTTTTTACACTGAGGTGATTTTTCCAGCAAATATTGATCCCAGAACAAGTGAGATTAACTTGAAAAGTTGTAGGTGTTATTATTCTATATAGGAGCCCATTAATTTGATTTAATTAAACTTGAATTAGTGACATTTTTAACCCTGAGCTGAATGCATCTACTCCTACTGACACAGTCCATTAGTGGTAATAGCAGTCTGACTGTGGAGTATCAGTTGTCATTCTACTTGTACTTTAGTGCTCTTAATTTCTCTCGTCCAGAGCCCATCTGGACGAGAATCTTTTCAAGCTAATGAAGAGGCACTACGATGCAAAACCTGGACATTTATGCGATCATTTCAATTAATCCCGTATTAACATCCCAATGACCTTGAAGGTGTTTTCTCTTCCCACACTAACCCTAACACACATTGGATTACATATTGTCCAGACCAGCAAAAATACAAACTCACAAAACAAATTAAAGGTAAGAAATAGACACTGTTGATGTCTCTGTAAGTGTACTGATGTGTAAACATTTAATTCAGTGGGTTCAATTCATAAGGAAACTGTGGCCATAAGTGAGTTAACTGCTCATGTTGATATATCTGGGTAAATAATTTAGGTAGTTCAATACTGCCCAATTACAACCCAGTCTCTACTCACATAGTTCAGGGAATCAAATCTCAGACCTGTGTCTGAGTTAGACAAAAATTGCCCTCATGTACGAAAAAAAAAAAGTGGTGCATGCAGAGAGCTTCTTCTTTCTAAAAGTGTGACTGAGGGAACCATGTGGTCCGTGTCCCCCTACCCCCATCCCCATCTCACCACCATGCTGCCCATATGTGCATTCAAGTGGCAGCTGCAAACTCCCCCGCTTGCCCTCTGAAAAAAGAAAGTGAAAAACAGCCCTCTACACCTCTAAGCTTTTCTGGTCAGACCATGTCTGGCTACCACTGTGAGTGAGAGGCTCGAAACGAAAAAGGAAAGGAAATAGAAAGGACTCTTATTTCTAAAAACATAAAGTGCTTTTTTTGGGGGGGGGGGTGAATTGTACTTAAATCAATGCATTAATCATTTGCATGTGTGCACACACTACCATAAGCACAACCGACAATTTGCCACAAATAAAGCACCACAGTGGCCTTCCCATCTGCCTCCTCCAGCTCCCTTTGGGAAATGCAAGAGGTGTAAAGCAACAGACTGTGATATAGCCTGCACAACACATTGGTAACTCACTGACACAGAGAGTCTGGGTGGGCACACATTGCACATACTGAGGCGACGCCAGCTCAAGTCTCATCCAGCAATAATTCAAATATTATAAGAAAGGTATGAGCGCAGGGAACCAAGCATGTGATTTACACAGAGACAAAACTATGCAGCAGGCCTCATCTCGCCATGACACTCTTGCACACTGGTTTACATACACCATAACCCTCGAGGAATCGCTACTGCGCTAGATTTTACAAGTAACAAAAGGACCTCCTGCAGCACTACTCATCTTGTGCAAAGTGCAAAGCGGGCAAGTAAGTAAGTGAGAAATGAACTCAGAAAGATCAAGGCAAAGAAAGCAGCGGGCCCTGACGGCATCAGCTCCAGGCTCCTCAAATCCTGTGCAGACCAGCTGTGCAGAATTGTGGAGTACGTCTTCAACACCAGCCTGAGACTGGGGAAGGTACCACAGCTATGGAAGACATCTTGTGTGGTACCGGTGCCAAAAACAACGCGCCCAAAAGAACTCAGCAACTACAGGCGGGTGGCACTAACATCGCACATGATGAAGACCCTGGAGCGGCTTGTCCTGGTCCACCTCCGCCCTCTGGCGAGACCAGCGATGGACCCTCTGCAGTTTGCCTATCAGTCTGGCATCGGAGTGGATGACGTTCGCATCTACCTCCAGCACAAAGCTCTCTCTCACCTGGAGAAGCCAGGGAGCACTGTGAGGATCATGTTCTTTGATTTCTCCAGTGCCTTCAACACAATCCAGCCTGGACTTCTGGGGGGCAAATTAGAGCAAGCTGGTGTCAACATTCACCTCACATCCTGGATCTTGACCAACCGACCTCACTATGTGAGGACCCGGGACTTTGTCTCCGACAGTCTGCAGCACAGGGGCACCCCAGGGAACAGTCCTGGCACAGTTTCTCTTCACACTCTACACTGCAGACTTCCGCCACAACACTCCCTCCTGTCACCTGCAGAAGTTCTCTGACGACTCAGCGCTGGTCAGCCTCATCGAAGATGACGACGAACGTGAGTGACGCGGGACTTTGTGTACTGGTGCCAACGGAACCATCTCCACCTTAACACGGGTAAAACCAAGGAACTGGTGGTGGATTTCCGAAGGCGAAAACTCACCCACACAACACCAGTGAACATCCAGGGAATGGACATTGAGAGGGCGACATCTTATAGGTACCTGGGTGTCCACCTGAACAAAAAACTCGACTGGTCTGATCATGTCTCTGCCCTGTACAAGAAGGGCCAGAGCAGATTGTTTCTTCTGAGGAGGCTGAGGTCTTTTGGAGTCCAGGGGGCACTCCTCAAGGCCTTCTATGACTCTGTGGTGGCATCAGCCATTTTTTCGGTGTGGTCTGCTGGGGCAGCAGCATCACAGCAGTGGATAGGAAGAGACTGAACAGGCTGATCAAGAAAGCCAGTTCGGTTCTGGGACAGCCCCTTGACCCAGTGGAGGTGGTGGGAGAGAGGAGAATGATGGCCAAGCTATCATCTCTTCTGGACAATCTGTCCCATCCGCTGCAGGACACAATCGCAGCACTGGTCAGCTCTTTCAATGAAATACTCATTCACCCAAAGTGTCTGAAGGAGAGGTATCGCAGGTCCTTCCTACCTGCCGCTGTAAGACTTTACAACCACCACTGCTCACAGTCAACAACTGTAACATAACAAAATTCAACCCCTTTGAAATACCTCTCTATTCTGTCTTTGGCAATATTTTTCCTAGTAGTGCAATACTCTGTATGGTCAATTACTACTATTACTTGCCGTAAATTTCAAAATACTGGTATCATCTCAATATACAAATGTAAGTGCTCTGTATGGTCAATTATTCTAACCAGCACTGTAAATCTTAAACTGCACATCACTTAGCTATTACATTCTGTTAATTAAATTGCATGCACAATTGTTTTATTGTGAATTTCAATATGCGGTATGGTCAGCTTACTCCATTTGCACTTTAAATTAAAAACGGCATATCTTTTCTTTACTTGTAACAACATTGCTATTATTGTATCCTGTGAATTTCATTTTGGCATTGTTAACTTATTCCACTGCACTTTAAAGGTAAAAACTGCATATATTTTTGCTTGGAACCCAATGCACATTCAACTCAACCTATTTAATCACTGTATACTGTGAATTTTTGTTCAATATCTGTATGGTTAACTATCCACCTGCACTTTAGATCTCATAACCACATATTTCTAACAACCTGTAAGATAATGTGAATTTCAATTCCATATATTTATTTGTATTGTAAATTTCACTCTTCCATATGATTAGCTTTTCCATTAATACTTATTATTTAAACTGCATAACGTATTTCTAAATACTTGCACTGCATATATTACTCTCTTACATATAGCCCTTTTTCCACTGCATTTACTCAGGTCACTGTATATATCGCATCTTCAGTACTTTGCTTCCACTCGTGCAGTCTCAGTTTACTTTGTTCTAAACTTGTGTTTTTTATGTTTGTATACTTTTTACCTCTGCTCCTGCAACACTGAAAATTTCCCCACTGTGGGACAATAAAGGATTATCTTATGTTATCTTAAGTACACCAACAGACTAGATGAAATTTGAAGTTAAATCTTTGTCATACCCAACAAAACTGACACTATCAACAGAGAAGTAAAAGGAAAAAAGTCATGGCATCCTCATAACATGCAACTAAAATGGTATGCATAAATGATATAAAACCTATCCCCAATCGTAATTTGTCACCAACACAGTGTGTGTGTCGGCACAAGTTATTCCATCCAGCTTTGATGGAGAGAATTGTTTTTAATTTGAGCAGCAAAAACCTCACAGTCTTTCTGAGACACGCTCTTTGGAGTGATCATTTCAGAGGACTACTTTAAGTTTCATATCACTTTTTTGAAATGTACTTACATAAGGCACAGAGAGGTTTGTTGGGTAAATCTCACCATAAAGATTGTGCAGAAGAAGGATATGCATGTATAGTTGTGTGGTATGTATGTGTGACGTGTTCACAGTTTATTGCTGATTTGTGACTTTTACTTTCAATGTCATAACACACAATGAAAGATGGCTGGAACACACTCAGGCCATGGTTGCTGAAACAGTCGAGCTGGTTTTGAGGACAGAAGAAAATATCTTGCCGCTCAAACTAAAACAGACAAGAACAGATGAGCCCCTACAACAGTGACATTTAGTGTGGCTGTGACAACCCACCTCACATTTCTAGCCGCAAGGGAGCTTGTTTTTAAAAGGGTCTCATGCACTAGTGCATCTTTAAATGCGCAGGAGGGTTGGACATCTTCCCGTGTGCTATCTTTGACGGCAATGAAATGTTATTATAATGTGACAATGAATATGGATGAGAGCCCTCATTTTGACACCCAGTGAGGCTCCCGTGGCACCCAAGTAATTGCCCATCCTCATGTCTGGCAATGCAGTTATGGTGAAACAGAGCAGAACAAGCAGGGCGCCGTGTGATACACACACTTTTCCCTCTCTTGGCAACCGGTCAGCGCCCCACCCTCTGCCCTTGTGACACACATGCAGAGATACAGCGACAAATTCAGATGTATTACATATATTTTCCCGGACACTTAAATTGTGTATACTGACGATTAAGTTTCGTTTTTTAACGTTTTTATCACATTTTTTTCACATTTTCTCCTTTAATGTATGTCTTCCACTTGTTCTCTACACCAGGTAAAATTCCTGGGTACATTGTACATTTGGCGAATGAAGTGATCCTGGTTCTGATGAAGACAAATGACATGAACGTGTGCAGACACAATCCCTGAACACACATGGATTGAATTGTTGAGGTCTGGTTTTGGACTTCATCATCAACTCGACTCAAATGTACAGAGACAGTGTGTGACATCACATGTGGTGAAGATTGGTTGCTCCATCTCTCAACAAACCGGCCATCTCACCAGGCTGAGGGTCGCTTGAAGAGCCCGCTTACACTGGAGTTTCCTACCTTCTTAAGAGGTATGCTTGGGAATATGACTGCAGTTAGTAGTGGGTGACATATTTTCATTTGATGTGACATTTCGTTTCCGTGTTTATAACTGAGCGTGCTTCGTGTGGAGTGGATCCTATGGATGTATGTAAAGGCGGTGTCAGCACTGAGATTTCACAGTTCACTGGTCTTCTGTGTCCCAAGGCTGAAGGGAAGCCAGTGTTTTAGTGGAGAACACAGGCCCCGAGTGACCCACAGGGATGCAAGGTGTGCTTCCTCCTGAGTGGCAGTATAGTATTTTCTCCAGCCTATCCGGCTCTGTCATAGAGCATGTCACGAGTCATTTGTCAGGAGAGGAGCACTCAGAAAACAGTGAGAGCAAAGGATGGGGCACTAATGGGTTGTGACTCAAATTAAATCAGAGGGCACTTCAAAGGGGGTCTACCAGCAGATGTCTGTTTATCTGTCTGTCTGTCTGTCTGTCCATCTGCCCACCTGACCCTCCGTCCTTTCAAATGTCTGTAGGGTATAGAGGTATGGAAAGAAAAGGGGCATCCAGACATGCTTTTTACAGTGCCAGTTACCCTGAGACGGATCTGTGTGGAGGTGGAATGGTGATGGCAGCTGCCCCGAGGGCATGACCGGAGATGGTAGGCAGAGAACAACAGTGGCCAACCACTGCAGCTCGACCGGGTCGAGGTTAGACCATAGCTGACTTACTGCAGCTCACAAATCAATGTTAAAAGGGATCTTTAAAGCTGAGCCCTCTGAATTTACAAACAGCAAGCTCACTCTACCTTATCTAGTTGCCACAAGTTTGATTTACGAGAGCTGGGTTTGTTCTCGCTTAAAATGCCCTTTCGCTTGCCGCTTTTGTATTCCTTTAATTTTCTATTTAAAAAGGGGAAGGTGTTCACATTTAAACTGTGACCTAAAGGAAATATACTAGATGTATCAATGCAAACAAAATATATCCGTTAAATTGGAAAAACTTAAAAAGATGCCACCTTGACAGCTGGCTGCTAAAGGTGATTATGGTGATATTTCTGATAGTCTCTCAGTGTCCCTAAAACCCAAGTCTATAACAACAGACGTTTCCAGACATTTGTTGTCGTCTATTGGGAAGGAATGCGCTTGCGTCCGTCCTCGCGTCTTTCTTGTGTCAAGGCATGTGTCTTGTCTGCATGTTTGGGATCATTGTCAGGTTGTACTGTTCTAAAATTAGGTTAGTAAAAGAATGCATTCAAATAAATTAAGTCCCACGGTGTTCCCCAAAACTTAAGGGAAACACCCTCAGACAACAGAAAACCTGCTACTTTCTGAATATTTTCTGACTGCAAGTATAGTCTGTGACCACTCTGTGCTGTTGTCTGTCTAACAGGATGTCATGGCCACATTAAATAAATAAATACTTACATTTTAATATAAATTAAAACGAAATAGAGTGACAAATCGTATGTACCTCACCCATAAAGGAAATCTTCAGATTGTAGAAGATTAAGGAACAAAATAAAAATGTGATTTAAGGCGCTTGTGGGTTAAAACATGATTGCAAATGAATCCTGTGGCCCAGTGAGGCTTCCAGTTAATTTTGTCTTTTCACTGCACACCCATTACTCAGCCGGGAAACAAGCAAACAACAGCTTGAATATGTCCATGTTTGCTGTGAGTGTATGGAAAATAGGCAAGTGGGCTACCTAAAACTCTACTTCAGTCAAACGTCTGGGCTACTTGTCTGAACGCCTTACTCACAATCAGCTTTACTGGCTCACACATACAAGCAATTTACAAACATCAAAACGTTTTAAAAAGGTATTGGTTTAACAGTTGTAAACAAGCAAGAAATGTAATCATTTTATTAAATGAGTTGCTATAGTTGGCAAATTAGATGATGGGGTCATAATATCCTACTTGGTGAAGTGCATGGTCACAATGTGGCCCTCTGGTTGTGAGGGAATACATGTTGTGGCCCTCCCTATCTTAAAAAGTTGACCATTCCTGCTCTAGATATACAAACAACATATATCCACACATTTACATATCATACGCGTGTATTTAATCATGCATAACTGGCAAACAAAGTGCAATGAGGTAATCAGATCAGAGTGGGTCTATGGCATGGATGCTGGTCAGCTATTTATGAGCGTGAGAGAAGCTGCTCCTGAATCAGGATGTTTTATAGGCACGCCTCTCTGGCACACTGGGGGGGAGGGCATTAAATGTTATTACAAGCAGCGCTCTTATTGTTGATTCAGTTTACAATCAGCGAGGACAGACGGGTAAACTGGATGTGTGCGTGTGTGTGTGCGTGTGTGTGTGCGATGCTGGGGTGAGTGAAGATGGCATGGATTGAGTCGCTCTGTGTTCATTTGGCTGTGACTGGGGAGAGAGGGAAGGGAGGGGGAGCGAGCAGCTCAGCAGCGGGCAGCCCCGAGCCCGCAGAGGAGGAGAACTCAGCCCGTGGACGCTAGAGAAGCCCTGGCAGCGCTTGAAAACATGTCCTTATGCACCGCGAAATAAACCGCGCCGAGGATTAAGGCGAACGGAAGCTGCGTGTTCCCTTTGGTTCCACTCGGGACGGCTGGAAACTCAGAGGGGCAGAAAAAAAACACTGGAAAAGGGGAGAGAGACGGAGATTACACACAACAGTGACAATAAAACAACACTCCCCGACAAGTGGTGCGCTCTGGTGCGGAGGGTCAGTTCCGCACTAAACCACCAAACCGGACACTGGTGAATTGGTATTATTGTTTGTCCAATGTATTTTTCCAAATAGCGCCCGCGTGTGAACTTTAAACTCGGGCAACAATGAAGACATAGCAAGCAACAACTCATCAAGTGTCTCGACGCTGCTAGCCGTTCAGCTAGCACGAGCGTGGCTATCCCAAGGCTCAGCGAATGCGAGGCTAAGCTAACGCCCGCTCGCGCAGCCGAGTAAGCTAAGTTAGCCAGCTGAACGCGTTTTTGAGAAACTTTTTTGGTGTTGCTTCCCCGAAGCCCAAACGCTGAAGACGCTTTGCGACAACAGAGGGGAAGGGCCGGTTCCCTTCAGGACATTCTCCCCTCTACTTATTCCCCTAACATGATGGCTGCGGAGGTCAGCAGCGAGGAGACGGGCTCGGTCACGACAGGGGTGGCAGGCGGAGGAGGCCCGGACACGGCCCCTTTCCCCTACTATCCCAAGCCGAGTCGAGTGCGAGTCACCGATTTGGGACAAGGACCCGCGCCGTCCCTCTGCCAACCCTCCAGCACATCACCGGACTCTCTCCCCGACATGAGCATGATGTATCCCGTGTCTGCTGGGGATCTGAGCGGACCCATGCTGACCGCAACAGGGAGTGGCGGAGCAGGAGCTGGACACTCGGCTTTCCAAGGAACAAGCTCAGGGACCGTGGGGGGGTGCTCTCCCACCTCGGAGGGCCCAGGTTGTCGGATCTCGCCCACATCCACCGGGCCGGATGGGGCCTCTGTCTTCCCCCCTCTGCCGCCACCTCCTCCCCCTCCTCCGGGCTGCGGGGGGCTCGGCGGCACCATGGATGAAAGCGACATGCAGGATGGACCGGAATATGAGGAAGAAGAGGTGGTGTTTCCCCTCTCTGCACCTCCCACCAACCAGTACGTATCCCACCAGTATGCAGAGATGTGTAGAAAGCCCACAATCTCTTTCGACTTCCACTCTTTCCTGCTGCTGTGCATTTTACATCCGACCACTTAGACTTAATGTTGACTTGTGCAGAGTGAGGTTCATAGTTGTGCTTAGTTAGTTAGTGAACCGCAACCACGTTCAAAATAAGGCTAGCAGAGCATTGTTGTTTTTCCTATTTAACAATAAACATGTAGGGGAAGTAGGCATTCATAGTATCAGTGCCATTTTTGATGTATTTTCCAACTCTCCCGTTACAGAACAATGATTGCGTAAATGAACAATTGTATTGAATCAATGTACTTAACCCCCTCAAAAAGCGAGTTTCAAAAGTATATTTTCTGAATCAAACGAAAGCCATCAAACATTGCCTGTTCTACTCTTGTCATGGTAATGTAACTAATGGTCTACTTATAGTAGAAAGACTGAACATAATACTTGCACAAATATATATTTTTTAATTAGTCTAATTAGAGGTAGTTCTGTTTCAAAAGTGTGTAGTTTGAAAATCCTAGGGTTGTTTTACAGGCTGCATGGGCACACAGTTTCACACAGATTCTGTGTGAAACAGTGTGGTGGTCATCCATATTTGCTTCCTAATTGGATTGTGTAATTCGCTACTAACAACCAGTGGTAAATGTGAAATGCCACTAATAATTCCACATTGAAATGTTATCATACAAATAACTTTTCACTTTTACTGTTTATTTATAGTGTCTTTTGAAACTAATCAGCTAACTGCAGCTTAGAAAGTCTGCTTCCTGTTTACCCCAACACACTCATTAACATATACTTATGTGATGTGATTCCATGCATGTTAGTATGAATAGAGATTTGTTTTGGGATGTCTCGTATCACCAAAAAATGGTGACATGTCTGTACATAAAGTGGGTTTGATTTTTCTTAAAGAATCTGAACATACCCAACCATTTGTGTCGTTAGTGCTTCAGCGGTTCTAAATACAATCACTGACAGCTAAATGGAGTTCAACTTTGGGTCAAATGACAATGGCAAAAAACAATCAGTTAAATATGTATTATAGACACATCTGATATTACTTATGAAATGGTCAGCAAGTTTCACTTTACCTGTGTAATTTAGGTAAGGTAAAGCGGTTCTTTTATACTGTGTAGACTGTGCGATGACTCCTTAAAGCACCTGTTAACCTTGTTATTTTTAGTGAAATATTGTGCTCGATCATGCACCTTGAGGAATAGAAATTGGTTTGAAGAAAAATCAAATTGTTCTCCTTTCATAAAATATCATACATGGAGAAAGTCAAATGAAACATTTTATGTTTTGCTTGTGAAGTGCCTGAATCAATTTTTTTAAAACCTTTTTAATGGCATGCTTCCATTCAAATGGGTTTAAAAAATAACTTGATTGCATCCGAAATGTTCTTGTGTTTATATGAATTTATCAGACATGCACACAAGCACATGTCTAAACCTGTGTGTATGTGTATGTGTTGTAATAACCTAAATACTGCTATCCCATTTGTTACAGTCTCATTAGAGAACTGCTGAGCTTTTTCATTTCTGCCCTCATACTGTGAAATATAGAAGTGACTGGGCTGGGAGTGTGGATTCAGCTCTTACTTTAGGAGCAACCCTATATCTCCCTGTCAGATTACAGGGGAAGTGGAAGGCCAGCATTTCACCAGTCTTGCCTGTCTTGGTAAAGAGCCACCTAAATTGAATTAACTAACTAACTTCTCACATGGAGTACTGATGTGAAAGTAGACAGAATTGCATAGATTTTCTTTGGTCATGCTCGTTTCACAATGAGTGACTTGTAGTCAGAAGGTGTGTCTTAGGGTTATCTGTGTATCTGTGTCACATTCACTTACACATATCTTCTGGCACAATGGTGAAAGTTGAAATTAATCATATTACTTACTCCGTCTGGCCCGTACGGAAGTATTTTTTGGCTGGTTTCTGCTAGGCACATACACGATGCAAAACATGTTCTCTATATTTGATTTATAATGTTGTTGAACTGCTTGTAAAGGACAGACTGGAAAGCTGGACCACATTACTTTTAAATTACTAGTTATGACAAGACTGCATTTTCCAATTCTAATCAAATTGAGACATTCTCTTGTGGCCTTTCTGAACATTGAATTCCTGGAAATTAAAGAATAAACTATTTAAATGTGTTGAAGGATACCAACACAATTCATTGAATAATTGACTATTACCAGACAAATGTTTCAAGCACATGTCTGTTTCTAAAAAAACGATTGTAAAATGCTTCATGTTTTATATGCGTGTACTCATCGTGAGGGCACCTGCCGCTGGTAATATAAACAAGGCCAGGCATTTGCTCTGCCAAGAGTTTGCCACACAGCATTCATTGATCTTCTCGTCTGGTAGTAGATGACTCTGTCAAGCAGGCATGTTATGAGGTGTTACCTTTTCCTTATATCGTTGTATTGGTGACTTGGTCAAAACAGGAGTATATCCCTCCAGAATGTGTTTCTGATCCAGTGTGATAGACAGTGCTGTAATGTCAAATCCTAGAGAGGGTGTCCATCTTATATGCAGGGAGTGAGGAAAAAATCATATCATTGATTCAATCTATCATAGAAGTAGTTAAGGTTTTTATTTTATTTATTATTATATTATTTATTTGTGTTAACATCAAGTTCCTGTGTTACAACGCATGTATTTGTATGTGTTTGTTTTTTGACTTTTTTTCAGCATATGCAACTGTCAGTGTACTATTTGCAGAAGTGGGTGTGACATTAACAGCTGACCACCCACACTAATCTGAGTGATTCTGAATCTCAACCCTGTCTGGATGTATCCTGTGTATTTGAACTACAGGACTGATCTTGTATTTCTTGGAGTTATGGCGTGTTATTCAAAGTGCATATTGAAAGAGTAATGGTGGAAAACTTTGATAGAATTTAAAGTGGTCACAGCGCTTGTTGCACGCTGACTGTAAGACTGTAAGAAAAACACATTTGCAGTGTGCGGTAGAATTAGTCGCAGTTTACACCACAACATTTTTAACATAATACCCAAAAGTATTTTTATGTTTTGGCAGTTCGCTTGCACAACGGAACCATTTTGAGGGACTGCAAAAAAAATTTATAAATAAAAATGGGTTCCAGAATGCATTCTTTTGAATAGGCAATAGCAGCTTCGCTGTGTAAACCAGAAAAAAAGACAACCTGAGGAAACGGTGACGTCACAGCTCCACTTCAAGATTCAGCATTCAAGAATGTATTGATTGTATACACAACAATTTCAGAGCGCTATTGCTGATAACATTATTAAGTCTCAGACTCATCTAACAGTGCTCAAATAAACATTGCGTAGTAAAAAAGTAACACACATTGCAGTGACATACAACATATACACACTTTCAACAGCAAAAAAAAACCGATATAGAATAAACCTAAATGCATGTGCATTATCTACAGTTAAAGTGACTAGATGTGCAGTATGTACAGTTAAAGTGACCAGTTAAGTGAACAGAAATGTTCAAGGTGCAGGTGTGAAATGCGCTGTGTTTAAAAGTCTTCTGACCTGGAGAATGAAACCGTGTGAGCCTGCTGGTGCGGGCGGAGGTGCTGTGGAACTGTTGGCAACACAGCAGCAGGCTGTGGGCAGGTTTGTGGCTGGGGTGGTTTGTGTCTTTAAAGATCCTGTTGGCCTTCTTTCTACACTGCTGGGTGTAGATGTCCTCTATGGATGGCAGCTTCAGGTTTTGCTGACGTTGAGATGGAGGTTGTGGTCCTGGCACAAAAGTGTCGGGGCTCCGACTTCCTCTCTGTAGGCTGTCTCATCGGAGGAGAGGACTTAGCACACAGCCCTGGGGGACGCCGGTGTTGCAATTAAAGGGGTAGAATCCTTTCAGCAGAGACTGGGATGTGACGTCAGGAAGTTCAGGATCAAGTCACGTGGTTGAGCACCAGATCTCTGAGCTTGTTGACGAGCCTCGATCGTACAATGGTGTTAAATGCTGAACTGTCAATGAACAGCATTCTCAAATATATGTGTCTCTCTGAACCAGGTGGGTGAGGGCTGTGTGAAGGATGAGGGAGATGTCACCATAAGTTGCCCTGTAAACTGTAGTGGGTCCAGTGAGTCTGGGAGAGAGAAGGTGATAAATGATTTGACAAACTGCTCAAAGCCCTTCCTTATGGTGGAAGTGAGTGATACTGAGCGGTAGTCGTTTATGCAGAGGGTTTGGGTTTTTTGGGGACAGGCACAATGATGGTGTCCCTCAAACATGTGGAACCTACAGACTGCACATGTCTTCCCTGGATATTGGTGGGCACGGTTCCTGGGCCCTTTGAACGTCCACATGCTACTCTTAAAGCAGACGTAGAAAAGGTTCAGGTCATCTGGGAGCGATGCACTCACCACCTCAGGACTGCAGGTCTTCCTTGTCTCTGTATTGTCTTTTTGGCACTGGTAATAGCTCTTCGGAGCCCATACCTGGACTTCCTGTACTCCTTCAACTTACCTGAGTTGTAGGCTTCTGTCTGTGCTTTGAGCTAGGCATGGACTTCTTAGTTAACCCATGGCTTTTGATTGGGAAATGCACATACAGTACTCCTTGGTAAGACGTTATTGAGGCATTTGCTGATGTAGCTGATAACATCATGCGTTTGTGTTTATGTTGTTGTCCTTGAACACACCACCCCATGGAGCCGAAAGCGATCATGCAGAGCTTAGTGTGATTGGTTGGCCCACTGCTGAATGTTCCAAGTCACCAGTCGGTCATGTTTCAGTTTCAGCCTATAGAAAGGTAGCAAGAGAACTGAGATGTGATCTGATTTGCCGAAAGTGGGATGCGGGAAGCGCTTTGTATGTGCATGTGCATTACATCGGCAGCCGAATAACCACACGCCAGTAAGACGACGTTAACAATGCCAGATTGCCTAGCATGTTGTGTGCTGTTGTAATTATTGACACATTTATTAACTCTCCTCCAACAATGTGGTGTGACAAATCTACCATTTCATACCTCTCCACACCAGGGTTTTGTGAAACAGAAATGCAGAAATGTGATTTTGCACTGATGATAGCTAAATGAAGAGGCAAGAACTAAGCTATCACCTGGCCCCCGCTGTGTGTGGTACTCCCCTCTTTAGAAACCTCCAGCCCACTGCCTGGGCTTAAACTAACAACTTGTTCCGAAATGAGTCGTTGAGTTTGAGTTTCCACTAAGATTAGAGAGGATTTTAAGTCCTAAAGAGTTTCCCTGAGGAGGAAGTGGTGGGAGGAAAGAGAAAAGGGGCATACAGGATTTGGATTTGATGCTCAGTGACTACGCAGATGTAACTGCTTTGTTAACTGACTGTCTGGTGCTATGCTATTTTAAATAGCTTAACTACGTCATTCCTTGATGAAGGCAGTTTACCATAGCTAAAATGTTACAATTAGGGATGTATGTGAACTGTGCATTTGATGGCTGTTACAATACAGTGGGTTATGGGCATCCCTACTTACAGCACATTTATAACAAAGAAGACTTGTATTAGTCGGGTTGGATAAGTCATTACAGTTTTAATAACTGATAGGCCCAGCAGTTAATATTAAGCCTGTAATTTGCTGTGATCCTGGAAAACTAAATACACGCCATGTTATATCAAACTTATTCCACTCTTTTTACAAATCATCTGCCTTAACATTAATCTTGTTATTTTTTATATTTATTGGAACTATTTACACGTGAGATTTCTCGCATGAATAGTGCTATATTAATATTTTATAATTGTGACATGCACAAAAGTTATACCTTCAGAAAAAGGCAAACATTTAACAATTATGAAATGTTAACACAAATCTATTGCAAAAAATGATTAAATAATTTTTACTCCCTTTCAGGAAAGGCTATCACCAGATAAGTTGATAGATTGCTTTTTAGACAGGTTAGTTATAAAAAAAAATCTTAACATTTGTTGATTTGGTCTTATTTAGTGCAATGCCAGTAAAGGAATTCTATAACAATTATCTAGATAGATACAGAATGTTATGTCTCTCTTTCATAGCATCTTGTACCACACATAGAGTAGAGAGTTGCTGGACAAACGCTCTATAGGCATTTATTCTACTTACATTACATTACATTACATAGCATATTTTTCGGTTTGCATCACACTTTTGCTATTTTCAAATACTGTAGGACACCTGATTAACTCATGACTTCTCAACCCTGTTAGTGTTGGTTTACTGACCCATTGAATGCCAATCCCACTTTTATTAGTGTAAGATCTGATTTGTGCATTGATAAGGACAAGCCTATGGTTTCCATGCATTTTCAATGTGTTACGCAATGTCCTGTCATGCCCTTCCAAAACCCACACTGCCCCTTTCTCTCCTACATCCTGTTTTCATGACTTCTAAGCCACCCACTTTGGCATTAACAGGATCCTCAGAAGCATTTCAGTGTTGCTTGATAATACCCAGGCAAATTAGGCAATTGCCTAGGGCCCCGAGCTAGAAGGGCCCCCCAAAGACAGCTGTTTACGTTGGTCAACAGCAACGACAACCTGAAACCCCCTTCAATGTCTTGCTACGTAGAAGACACTGCAATGAGGTTGCTGAGGTGTTGTTTATTTACGGAAAAAATCTCATATAGTTGTTTCCGGTCTGGAATGTTTAGGGTGAACAATCTTCACACTGGTGAGTGTTTTGAATTTAGAAGCATTGATAAAGCCAGGTCATATTTGAGCTCGAAGGTCAAAGGTTCTGTGATTTTTTTTTCCTCAAAAGCACGTCTGTGCTGAATGTTCATGGGTAGCATATGAACATGTCCTTATGTCTGCACAGAGGCCACTCCCCTCGCTACCCTTGCTGTCCCACTGCTTAAAAAGCCAATAGGCTGCATGCTCATGATGCGTAGCTTTATGAGAGAGAAAGAGCAGAAGAGACTAAGAGAAGAAAAAAGTCGGAGCAGGACGAAGTGGAAGCGTGCACCAGGACTATTCTTCCGGAGTCTTTGAAATACCAACCTTTGTATTTTTTTTTAGGGCAAGATAGCAGAGCCAGGCATTGTCATTCAGATTTACTCAAATTAGTTGCATTATCAGCACAACTGAATGCACGTCGGGCAACATTCTGCATCTCTGCGCCATCCAGTTCATTTTGAATCTAGAATGGATATTACTCGTTGATTCCTGTAACGGGAGATGACTGTACCAGGGCAGCAGCAGGGTCACATCATCAGGCCTTGTATGGATTTAGAGCTGCCGTTGTTCTGCTTTCCACATCGAAGCTCACAGCTTTCTTCTGGACGGCAGCTGTGTCAGTGGAGTGGGTGCACCTTGTGAGACCACGGGACGCAGCACAGGGAGATGCAGCACAGGGCGAACTCGGCGTAAGTGGGGCATCACATCACCCCCGCGGTTTGTGCCTTACCTCCGCTACGATGGGATGGTGACGTGGCTTATATTTCCAATTTAGCCACAGATTTTCAAGTTTATTGTAGAGTTGAAATTATTTTTAATGTATTGTTTTACACAATCCGTTATGATTTAAAAACCACCTAACTTGCTCATGGACATCAGTAAACCTCATATTACATGTGTAATAAGACGGTACAGGTGATGTCAAGACGCATTAAAGAGTACATCGCTCCTATTGAAGAATGTCAGCATTTACTGGGCATAAAATGTTGGTAGCTCGACTGAGGCACATTACTAATGTACGGTGATCCAGTATTTCTTTGCTTCTTGATACTGATGGGGGCTGACAGTACATCTGTGGAGACGTACGAGTACAGCAACATCCGTCGAGACATAAGAAGAGAGACATAAGCTCATGAGAGAGAGAGCTCTCAAAAGAGCTTAATGAGAGAGAGACTGACAGAGGTCCAACCCACTCAAGTCACAGCAAGCTGTTGGTTAGATTTTTTTTAAGGACAGGGTAACATTGAAGCACAATATCCAAATTGTGAATCTTTGCTTAGCTTAGGTTGTTCGTAAAACTGTTTCTGGGTTTCTGTACTTCTTAAAAATAGTTATTCTGAGATGATTTAGGTCTGTGAAAAATATTGTGTCATCGTTTTGCGTGCATGTTTTTTTTCCTTTTCAAAAAGTAGCTTTTTCAGGACTGCAATAGATGCGCTGTTTGTGTCCTCAGGGAATATCCTCTGTTTTCCATGCAGGACATTGATGTGAGTTTTTTCGCTTGCTCAGATCAGTCTGTTGATCTCAGTTTATAGAAGTGCCCAATTTTCCTGTCAAGAGTATTCAACATAACTGCACTAATATTGCTGTCTCGGAAGTATGGCCTAAAAACCTAATAATGACATATACACATTAATGGCCCCAGCAATGCAAACACTGTTTTTTAAGCTTTGAGTTTATGTATATTGCTCTGTAAAATCATACCTGTTTGTACAGCTATTGCTTATTTAACTTAAACGTCAATTGTATATATGCATGATGTTCTCTAATATTTTCATAATGCAGTCACTGACCTTCCTTTGCAGTAGTTTTATTTTTTGATTTCTATAGTAAGAAACACAACTAATATATTGCAGATAAAAAACAAAACAACAATAAATATATTCATATATTTATACTTTATTACCTTGCCGGTTAGTTATGGTAAGTTATGTAACAGTTGGTATATTTTAAGTGAGTTGCCACTACACCATACCATGTGATCAGTGGACTGTTAATTTAAAAGGCTTTGTGGAAGTTTGTCAGTTTATAAGATTGCAGGGAACTGCAGATAGAGGGGAAAAAAGCCTTACCCTGAGTTTAGCACCAATGGAGAAGAGAACAAGACGTCACTGTTCATGTCCTGACATGATGAGACATTCCTCAAGCTGATAGTAGAACTGTATCCTGTGACCTCTCTCATGGTTTTTGCCTGTTTATCTATCATAGCACGTTTAATGTGTTAACCCAATTAAACCCCAGGTCACTATTGCCAGTGAAATCAAATAATTTTTATATTATAGCTGATAGACAAAAAAACAACAATATTCCCTTCCCAAAATCTATAATAACCTGTGTTACCGTACAATAACAAACCCTCATGGCCATTGTTGCTATGGAAACACTGTCGTTTACAGCCATAGAGAAAGCCAGGAATATCACAGCCATAAAATATTATATTTTTTGTGATTAACACACGTATATGTACAATTGGTTTACCTGCGTGACCACAAGTTCTGCACTTCACTTGGCATGTATTTGATGCATATGATGCAGCTTATTATGTAAGTAAATCTGTACATATTCTGTATGTGCATATAGTTTTACCTGCTGAGTGTGCTGAGGTGCTAGTTGGCTGCTGAGGGGCCACATTCCTGTTTTCATATGGAAAAAAGTCTCTTGTCTCTTTATTTAATTGTAAGGCCTCACAGGCTCCCAGAGTTTACTATGGAAGCTCAGTAAGAAGATAGAGCTGGCAAAGGACTTTCAATCCAAAACAAGGCCATTTCTCTTTCTCTTTGACTCTTTCGCTCTCTCATGCTCACTCACTCACATGCATTCATTGGTCCATCTGTCAGTGGACAGTCAAAACATAGGCGGATGTGACCTGCTCTGCTGTCTGTCACTGTTTTTCTAAGCCTTCCACTATTGTTCCTCTTGATTCTGCGATTCTCCTTTAGTACTACTACTTCCCCCATCCTTTTTGCCCCTTAATGGCTGCTAGGCCTCACTCTGCAACTGCTCTCCATCACGCTTTTCAATTCTCTTATCACCCAAATCCCCTGAAAGCCCCATCGTGAACTCTAAAATCTGCCTCTCCGCTTCAACAAGCCGTCTCCAGCTTTCACTTTGATAACAGACTTGATCGTGTTTTCTTTACAACCATAAACCCCCACTCACCTAAACCAGATGGGAGCCCTTAAGGTCTACTGAGAGCAGTGGCGGTACCTCATTCATCTTGTCACTGCGGGATGTTTTTCCATTAACTGCCCTCCATGTTGAGAGGCACCACTGGCCTAAATTTGGAAAAACAGGGTAATTTTTTACCCCAGCTTGCAATTTCCCATCAAATTCAGTCTCACCTGCTGAAATTTTAACCAGTGTTCATAAGGCTTCTGTTTAATTCAGAAAGGAGCAAGGCCTTAATGGTCTGCTGGAAACTCAAAAATGAAAAGCCGCTTATTTTAGAATACATGACCTACTCATTCTGTCTGGGTTGTTCCCTCATGAAAGTAGGTCGCAAAATTTATCAATGTCTTCTATTGATGTTGTTATCAACAATTAAGTCGCATTGCATGAATGCATTTACTTGCATCCCTTAACTGAAGTCCCAAAACTGATCTGGACAAGAAAGGAATATTTTTTATGTGTTCTGGCAATATTTAAGTCCCTAATTCTCTGCCTAATCACATCTTTCTCAAAATATGTCAATGCAAGAAGGAAGAAAGTTACTTGTTACTGGTTGCTTATTTTATTTAGAAAAATAACTAATGATATCTAATTTTGTAGCATATGCGCATTTGTTTATTGCATTGATATTTCTTCTATGTTTGCACACAACACTACATTAATCCAATTTGTGAAGAAGTAAAACGACTGTTTCATTAACTTCTTCAGAAACCTATACTTTGCTCTTTAATAGGCGAGTATCTTTAAATCAATGCATTTCAATAACATCTTAGTATAATTGGTCATAAAATAAATCACCCTTTTATGGCTGCACACAGCTGTGACTTAACATAGCATCTACCTTTCCCCCCCCCC
This sequence comes from Colistium nudipinnis, assembly GCA_016785305.1. Classification (NCBI taxonomy): domain Eukaryota; kingdom Metazoa; phylum Chordata; class Actinopteri; order Pleuronectiformes; family Rhombosoleidae; genus Colistium; species Colistium nudipinnis. The sequence continues at coordinate 221,743 of JAFBJU010002263.1, forward strand.
ACTTAAGTATTCTGCCATTGTCTTTCTGTCTCAGGTGGTACCATGGCAAGCTAGACCGAACCATTGCTGAGGAGCGGCTGCGCCAGGCCCGGACCCCTGGCAGCTACCTCATCAGGGAGAGTGACCGCCGGCCCGGTTCCTTTGTCCTGTCTTTCCTCAGCATGACCAATGTGGTCAACCACTTCAGGTAAGGCAGAGTTCTCGCCACAATGAATACGCACAATATTCTCTTCGAGGCGTCAAGAGCCTGCTGAAATGCCTCAGCATGCAATGCTTTTGCATCAACACGTTCGGTTGGTTCCACCGCAAATGAGTTATGTGAATTTTCTGTTTTCAGAGGTGCACCCTGGAAAACTCACTTGACCTCCACAATGCTTACACATTTGTTTCGCAGTTAATATATTTTTCATCCATCGACGCCATGATGCACTTGGTTGTAAAAATGGGAGGGCCCATGATGTTGCCATTTTAATCAAAAAGCTACAGAGACAGAATACAACTAAGAGAGCATTGTAGAGGGTAAAGTCTGAATATTTTGACGTGACCGTTTCTCATCCGTTCTCCGTTAATTCCTTCTAATCATGTGAAATACAACATAGCGTGACATCTCACAGAAAGCATGCAGCATGTAAACTTTAGTTACATGTCAAAGGTAGGGTAAACATATATTCATTACTTGCTAACGAAAAGGAGATAAAGTCACAAAGATGTCATGAGCTCGCAGTGAAGAAAGAAATGTTCAACTTTGAAAGGTGGTTTTACAGGGACTTTTTTTTAGCTTTGGTGACAAATTCAACCCTCATTTGTCTCAGTCCGCCCAACAGACAGTGTACTTGAGAATGCATTTTATAATATACATCAAATTGCACACGTCTTCTGAGAATGTGTCTGTGTGTGTAATGCAGAACACCTATTTTTATGCTGTGGGTGTAGGTGGACATAAGGTGAAAAAAGTGGATAGTTTACTTGTTAAGACAGATTAGGCTTTACAATCTGTCCACCCCCGCAATGAATACATGTAGCTTTTCAGTATAAGGATGCATTAACCCTGAAGCTCACAAACAAAAGATAGAGTATGCTCTTCATGGTGAGGTCAAGCAATATGGGGGAGGGTTTTAAGTCAATAACATAAAGTGTATTGCATTTCACCTTCACTTTAAAAGGCAGCTGTCCTCCTAGTGTTTTTGCAGTAAAATATAATATTATTATATAATATTATTATAAATGGTCATTACAAACCCACAAGCAAGGGATCCACTCTACCGATGAGCACGGTATTTGATAAGTAGCTCTGCAATGGGACAGGGTTCAGGACAGTGCTTTCCCGTGCCACTGTAATTAGTAATCTAGGTCACAACATACAAGTATTGTTGTCATGATCATTGGAATTAACAGTACAAATATTTACTTTCGTACAGATATTTAAAGTCTTATGAGTCGGTTTTATCTGCAGATTAGGCACACTAGTGAAAGCAATGTCGACGCATTGTCACACTGTCAAAGGAATAAATGTCCTTTTGCCTTCACTGCACAGTGATTTGCCTGCATATTAAAAATAACTGGCTTGTCTTTCATCATTATCTTTCTTTTCAACAGGATAATCGCCATGTGTGGGGACTATTACATTGGTGGGCGGCGGTTCTCCTCACTTTCAGACCTGATTGGTTACTACAGCTATGTGTCTTGCCTGCTAAAAGGAGAAAAATTACTATCCCCAGTTGCGCCTCCAGAGGTGAGCCTGACTCCATTGCTTGGGGGGGGTCAATTTTAACTGTAGAAACAGTTTTTTCTTATATTAACTATTGTATAATAGGCCTTGTTTAAATATTATGAAGAACTTTATTACAGTTAGGTGGTTTGAGTTCAAACTGTGTAATTCTACACATAATGTTAATGATGTTATGTACTAAAATATTGTGCAGTGAAAGTACTTCAACCAAAGAAAATGCTTGAATGAAAGATGGGTGGGACAAAAAAATATCTCTTTGAGTGTATCATAGGAATGTCAATGCAATGTAGAATATTTGTAATTCTGTTCGCATTTCCACAGCCTGTAGAAGACAGGAGAAGAGTCAGGGCCATACTTCCATACACCAAAGTGCCAGATACTGATGAGATCAGGTATGTGTATGTGTATATCTGTGCAAGAGAGTTAATTTGGCATGTCACAGGCCTCCTCTCCCTTTGATAGCAGCAGCCTGGAAAGTCATCTGACTTGTTAATGGAAAACAGCCTTGTCCCTGTTATTAAGCTGCAGTGAGCACACTTACTGATGAGCCCAGCTATCGATGATTTCCTGAATCTGATTAACATCTGTCTTAAGTAAACCTCAACCCTGAGTTTGCTAGCCGGCCACAGGCTTCACTGAGTAGATAGAGATGCAACATTTACCTCAAATTTTATGATTCAAAGAGACACCTGCTGGCAGAGCTTTGGCATGACAATCAATACCAAATATCAGATAATACAATTTCTTGAAAAAGTTATACATCTGCATGATGGTAATTTAAAGACACAAACACATACACAAACTAACAAATAGTATATTTTGATAATTTATTTAAATTTATTTTTATTTCATTTTTTATTTTTAAATTTCTTTTTTGTACAATTAACACAATGTCACTGCTCACTCTTCTCATGTGTCACTTTGACACAATGTGTTTTCAGTTTCCTAAAAGGGGACATGTTTATTGTTCATAATGAGCTGGATGATGGCTGGATGTGGGTGACCAATGTTCGCACAGAGGAGCAGGGCCTCATTGTGGAGGATCTCGTGGAGGAAGTGGTAAGCGAAGCACAACATGAGGAGGCTGAATCTGACTTTTTTGAAGACATTTATTACATTTAGTTTTATTTTAAGTCAAAGAAAGCTCTATTTAAATATATACGATTTATAGTGCCAATTTGAAACTGTGTACTGTGGAGTAAAAGAACACATTCTGAGGTGACAATAATATATCATGCCAAAGGAGATTCATCATAGCAGCCTGATTTATATTACAGAAATATACAGAATGTAAAACCTTAGATGGCAGAAAAATTACTATCCACAAGTTTTTGACCGATATGTTTTTTGATCCATAATGATCCTGATTTCCAGGGGCGGGAGGAGGATCCACATGAGGGAAAAGGGTAAGTTCTGTTTCTTTAAACTGAAGTGTGTCGAACGTCTAATCTGTGGGATACATTTTAATATATAACAACTCCTTGTGTTAGAATGGCTAATTACTTCATTTTGTGAAAGTGGTTACTGCTTTTGTGCCTTCATATAATATATTGCAGGTTAATATCCACACTGTCAGCTTTTCTTTTGTTGACAAGACATAAATTACATTTTTACATTTACTTTAACAAGCTGAGAAGACCACACTGTGTTTAGCATGTGAATCATTATGGTCTCCTCGCTTTTGTCCTGCAGCATTGGCAGCTGACTTCACATTTCACATAAATACGTAAATAAATAAAAAGTGAGCATGCCAAATGTCCAAGGCAAGTCTGTAAGTGGTTATAAATTATATAATGCTTAGCGCTTTGAATATTCCATTGGTCATGAAAGGGCACCTGCGTACAGAAGTTACTCATTTTACTCTATACACTGGGTAGACGTTTCACTCCAAATGTCCTCAACAGAGTGGTGAAAGATGCTGGTGCCATAGTAGGCACCTAAGAACATCTGCATTTGGTTGAATGAGCTCATTCAATTGTCTGTCGCTCTCCCTTCTGTTGCTCTCGTTCTATCTCCTGCAGCTGGTATCATGGAAAGATCACCAAGCAAGAGGCCTACAACCTGCTGATGACAGGTACCATCCCTCTTTGCCTTATCATTCACTTGCAGCATTATCACTCTGACGGCAAAGTCCATTCATCACAGTATGCTGCTGAGCATGCATTAAAACCTCTCTCTTTCTCCCTTTCCCTGGTTTTTCTGCTCCCCCCGTTTCATAGTTGGCCAGGTGTGCAGTTTTCTTGTCCGGCCATCAGACAACACACCTGGGGACTACTCTCTCTTTTTTCGCACCAATGAAAACATCCAAAGGTTTAAGATCTCCCCCACCCCCAACAATCAGTACATGATGGGGGGGAGGTACTACAACAGGTATGTGTGGAATAATGCCTACATTCAGCTTTTGATGCAACACAATAACCCAAGGAAGGTGTGTGATATGTTGTGCTGAGTCAGTGTTTCCCATGAATGATCTGGACTGTGTCACCCTGCCATAGTTCAAATTTTTCCTACCACCATCTTTTTTTTTTTTTTTTTTTTTTTTTTCTTTTTACAATTCTCATGATGACATCAGAGATTTCTCATTTAGTGTTTTGCTCTGTTGCTTAATTGTCCCTTATTGTAATGCTGCGTGCTATGCTATTTACAGCATTATTGCCCTCACATGCATAGTTTCGACTGCAACTTGATGCGCACTCATTTGTGGCTTTCAATGCAGCTCTTTCTCACATGCGATTATTTCTCCTCCACTCTTCACTCTGTGTATCTATAAATTGGGCCCCGTTGTGCATGAGAGCAAACTGCACACGTGTGCAAACCTGCAATACTGTCACAGTATTGAAATCATAGCTAGCATGTAGCATGTTTTTTGTCTTGCTGTTACTGATGTGCTGCGTATTGTTTTCTCTCTCTCTCTCTCTCTCTCGCTCTCTCACACAGTGTCGATGACATAATTGACCATTACAAGAAGGAACAGATTGTTGAGGGTTACAACTTGAAAGAACCAGTTTCAGTGCAGGTAGGTACTGTTGTATAATGGCATTAGTGTGGTTCTGTGAGTTGTGTAAATTTTTTTAGGAGACTGTACATATATGTTCTTTTGTAGCTATGTGAAGTATCCAAATATCATCGCTTACCAATTTGGATAAAGAAGAAAACCTGAAAATGCTACTGAAATGTCAATGTGAAAATATGTGACAACGTATATATTAGAATCAAAGGTTGAGTTGTTCTTTCATCTTTTTTTCTAAAGCACCAGGAACAAGTTCTGACTGACACAGTGGATGGGAGAGAAATTTATAATACTATCAGACGGAAAACAAAAGATGCGTTCTACAAAAATATTGTCAAGAAAGGCTACATCCTGTTCAACAAAGGTATGTGTATCATCTGCCTTAAAACATATTTTTAATTACTATTGAACGATCATAAATAACATCATCTCAGTGTTGTCGTCGGTCAGTTAAGATCTAACATCACAATTACATTTCATCTGGTCCATCTTTCTTTCAGGTAAAGGAAAACGATGGAAGAACCTTTACTTTATCTTGGAAGGTAACGACGCCCAGCTCATTTACTTTGAGAGCGAGAAGAGAGCCACCAAACCAAAAGGGCTGATCGACTTAAGTGTGTGCTCCGTGTATGGTGTGCATGACAGTCTGTTTGGCAGGTGAGATATGATCCTGAGCTGATTCTTTTCATCAGCTCAGAATTCACAATTGGAGTAGAAAGTACAAAGGAATTTCAATTCTCTTTTGTTTTACTTTTTCAGGCCAAACTGTTTCCAGATTGTTGTCCAGCACTTTAGTGAGGAACAGTACATATTCTATTTTGCTGGAGAAGCTCCAGAGCAGGCACAGGTAACCGCATCATTTTATTGTTAAGTTCCCAGCTATAACTGCCACAGTTTTGATATATTTTAAAATGTTCTGATGATTTTATTTATTTTCACGTTTTTTGATATTTTTGGATGACATGTTATACAATGATGTATTTTTCTCCAATTTTGGACGACATGCTATATTATGACAAATTTCACTTTGCAAGTTTTGTGCGATTTTGACGTTTTTTTTTATTACTTTTTTCACTTTTTTGTCTAACGTAAGGCTATAGTAAGGCGTATTTCTCACATAGTTCTCACTTTTTTAACTCTTTTTTCACTTTTTTTCACCTCTACCCTATTTTCTCGCTCTGCCTATACCCTGTGCAAGTTTCTTGTGTTTCTGACATTTTTTTATTTTTTCATATTTTTTGGCCGACATAAGGCTATAGTAAGGCGTGTTTAGTCAAATTTTGGACGACATGCTATACTTTGAAGTTTTCACTTTTTTCATTTTTTTTTCACCTCTCCCTTATTTTCTCGCTCTACCGATGCCCCTGTGCAAGATTTGTGTGTTTCTGAAATGTTTTCACTTTTTTGGCCGACATAAGGTTATAGTAAGTCGTTTTTTGTCAAATTTTGGACGACATTCTATACTATGAAGTTGTCACTTATTTCACTCTTATTTCACTTTTTTTCACCTCTACCCTATTTTCTCGCTCTGCCGATGCCCCTGTGCAAGTTTCGTGTGTTTCTGACATTTTTTCCTTTTTTCACTTTTTTGGCCGACATAAGGTTATATATAGTAAGGCGTTTTTTGTCAAATTTTGGACGACATTCTATACAATGCCGTTTTCACTTTTTTCACTTTTTTTCACCTCTACCCGATTTTATCGCTCTACCGATGCCCCTGTTCAAGTTTTGTGTGTTTCTGACATTTTTAAATTTTTTTAATTTTTTGGCCGACATAAGGCTATACTGTAGTAAGGCGTTTTTGTCAATTTTGGACGACATGCTATACTATGAAGTTTTCACTTTTTTAACTCTTTTTCACTTTTTTTCACCTCTACCCTATTTTCTCGCTCTGCCGATGCCCCTGTGCAAGTTTCTTGTGTTTCTGACATTTTTTTTTTTTTTTTACTTTTTTGGCCGACATAAGGCTATACTGTAGTAAGGCGTTTTTGTAAAATTTTGGACGACATTCTATACAATGCCGTTTTCACTTTTTTAACTCTTTTTCACTTTTTTTCACCTCTACCCTATTTTCTCGCTCTGCCGATGCCCCTGTGCAAGTTTCTTGTGTTTTTGACATTTTTTTTTTTTTTTTACTTTTTTGGCCCACATAAGGCTATACTGTAGTAAGGCGTTTTTGTCAAATTTTGGACGACATGCTATACTATGAAGTTTTCACTTTTTTAACTCTTTTTCACTTTTTTTCACCTCTACCCTATTTTCTCGCTCTGCCGATGCCCCTGTGCAAGTTTCTTGTGTTTCTGACATTTTTTTTTTCATCTTTTTTGGCAGACATAAGGCTATAGTAAGGCATTTTTTGTCAAATTTTGGACGACATGCTATACTTTGAAGTTTTCACTTTTTTCAATTTTTTTTCACCTCTCCCTTATTTTCTCGCTCTGCCGATGCCCCTGTGCAAGTTTCTTGTGTTTCTGACATTTTTTATGCCCCTGTGCAATTTTCATGTGTTTCTGACATTTTTCCTTTTTTCCCTTTTTTGCCGACATAAGGCTATAGTAAGTAGTTTTTTGTCAACATTTGGACGACATGCCATACTATGACGTTTCACTTTTTTCACTCTTTTTTCACCTCTACCCATGTTACTTGCTCTCCCGATGCCCCTGCGCAAGTTTCGTGTGTTTTTGCGATTTTTTACTTTTTTGACATTTTTGGCCAACATAAGGCTATAGTAAGGTGCTTTTTGTCAAATTTTGGACGACATGCTATACTATGAAGTTTTCACCTTTTTCACTCTTTTTCACCTCAACCCATATTACTCGCTCTTCCGATGCCCCTGTGCAAGTTTCTTGTGTTTCTGAATTTTTTTACTTTTTTCAGTTTTTGGTCGACATAAGGCTATAGTAAGGCGTTTTTTGTCAAATTTTGGACAACATGCTATACTATGACGTTTCACTTTTTTCACTATTTTTTCACTATTTTTTCACTATTTTTTCACTATTTTTTCACTATTTTTTCACTGTCTGTGGAGGTTCTCAGTCATCCAGGTCATGGTAATATCAAGTGCGATTCAAGTAGGCAACTGGACTGGTTGAAAATTTCTTGAAGACGTTTCACGTCTCATCCGAGAGGCTTCTTCAGTTCTAACTAGCTGCTGGAAAAGTGTCTTTTTTCACTATTTTTTCACTCTTTTTTCACCTCTACCCATATTTCTCGCTCTCCCAATGCACCTGTGCAAGTTTTGTGTGTTTAGACGATTTTTTACTTTTATCACTTTTTTGGCCGACATAAGGCTATATAGTAAGGTGTGTTTTTGTCAAATTTTGGACGACATGCTATACAATGCCGTTTTCAATTTTTTTTACTTTTTTTTCACCTCTACCCTTTTTTCTCGCTCTGCCGATGCCCCTGTGCAAGTTTCTTGTGTTACTGAATTTTTTTAATTTTTTCACTATTTTGGCCGACATAAGACGTGTTTTGTCAAATCGTGATTTTAAAATGTATGAGTTTTTCACTTTTTTGGACGACATACTATACTATATATATGTTTTTTGTCAAATTTTGGCCATCATTCATTTTTTTTTCAAAAAACTTTATTTACAAAATGTAACTTTAACATGATCAGCATCATCAAACATAGTACAAGCATTTCCTATAAAGTCAATGCAATAACAAATATACAAACATAACAATTAAAAAAAAAAAGAACAAAAAATAAAAAAATATTGTAAAATAACAAAAAGATGAAAGTAGTGTAAACATTTTTGAAAAATAATGTGTATATTAAGTATATATTATACATATATATATAATATATTAACATCAATGTTGGTTTGTGATCTGTCAGATTCATGAAACCATGGTTGGGGGGTTCGCTTCCCACTTCGCATTTTTTGTGTGCTACAGTGGAAAGCGAACTACCGACCATGCATGAGCCTCCTGCTCACGAACCCACAGACGATTTTTCATCAAATTTTGGAGGACATTCTAAAGTTTTTTTTTACTTTTTTCAAATCTAAAATTAGAAATTTGCATGTAAAACTAAATATAAAAAAAAAGTAAACAGATGAAAACAAAAAAAAAAATGCATATATATGACCAAAAATTGAAATTGAAAAATGTCATGGTATAGTAGGTAAAAAAAATAATAAAACCGTCAAAAGGTTTACAACAACAACAGAAAGCAAATATATCTGACTGAGGTCAAAAAAACGTCATGGTATAGTATGTTGTCAAAAATTTGACCAAAAACGTCAATAGTATAGTATACAAAATGTCGTCCAAAAAAGTTAAATATTCATAGAATAGTCAAACGATGCATAAAAACGTTGAAAACGCTTCAATATATGATCATATATTCTGTCTTCCAAAAAAGTCAAACATTTTAAAAAACGTCAAAGGCTGCATAAATACACCAGAAACAAGCAAATATATCACGGAAGTAAGAGTAAAAAATGCATTTAAACATCAGAAATACACATATATGATGGGGAAAACGAGTGAAAAACATGTCATAGTATAGTGTATCGTCCAAAATTTCAAATGTCATTGAAAAGTATGTTTTAGAAAAGCATTCACAGTATGTCAAAAAACGTGAAACATAAAAGTAAAACATTTGAAAAAAAAAACTAAAAATGCATAAAAACGTCAGAGATTGGAAAATATGTAAACAAACAAAAAAAGATATTTAAAGAGTCCAAATTGGGGAAAAAAGTCAACAGGTAGTATGTCGTCTAAAAGTTGACCAAACATATCATAGTTTAGAACTGTTCAAAACACTGTTTAAAAAAAAATAAAAGGTGGAAAAACGTCAATTCAAGCCTTTTCAACGTGTCTTACAAGTCACCTAACCATGTTCACTCCCCTTGAACAGGATTGGATGAAATGCCTTCAAACATTCTGCAGTAACCTAAGGAAAACCACTCAGCCCACCTCCAACAAGAGGCTCAGACAGGTACATGTTGCTTCAGTCAGTGTGTGTGCTAGATGACATAGATGAAGTAGACCAGCCCAAAGATCTCTATCATTCGGGGTCTCAGAAAACCAATGTTGACTTATCGGCAATGTATAGTTCAAAATCGATTAAAATTGAGCATAACTGTTTGGCCACCTGTTTCAGTCTGTTACATCAAACTTGTGTGACTTCTTGTGGGTTCTTTTTGACTGGCATCTTTCATATACAAACGATATTCAAAAATAGACAATAAAACAATCAGACAATGTCACCGAATATGTATTGTGCATTTAAGACATGTTTTTGAATTGTGTTAAATGTTGAATCCGTACAGGTGAGCAGCCTCGTGCTCTATGTGGAGGAAGCCCACAAGCTGCCGGTGAAGTATTTCACCAGCCCTTACTGTAACATCTACCTGAACAGCGTCCAGGTGGCTAAGACGCACCCCCGGGAAGGACAGAACCCTGTCTTCACTGAGGAGTTCATCTTTGAGTGAGTCTATCATATACCCCCCTGCATATGTCCTGCATTGCATTGGATCCTGCATCCCACGGTTACACCTCCCTGACCATTCTATCTGTACAAATATGAATTTGTTCCCCTGTTACATGTTCACAGAGGAATAACATGTATTCATTTGTCGTTTCAGTGACCTGTCAAGTGAAATCAACAGATTTGAAATCAGCCTGAGCAACAAAACAAAAAAGAGCAAAGAAAGTGACATTTGTAAGTATTTGAGTAAATCTTACAGGAGCTATAGGGGTGTTTTTGCATTTAAACGTTGTTCCTTTACTCACCTGCTCCTTACTTCCTGCGGTGCCGTCATTGCTCGTGTTTTTCTTCGACTGAAAACGGCACGATGACGAGCTGTCTCTGGTGCAGGACTGTTGCCTCATCACTTTGTGATAGGGGGTCTATGAGGTGTCCAGGCTTGCCTGAATATGTGGCACTGCTGCTGTTGGGCTGTCCTGTAAATGCAACAAGGACATATAACTGCCACCAGACACTGGTTGCCAGGTTTTAGGTGGTAGTGACAAAAGAAAACACCCATCCAAGTACCTTGATCTCTCCTCCCCCTCAGTGTTCATGCGTTGCCAGCTGAACCGTCTGCAAAAGGGCCAGATGATTGACGAGTGGTTCCCCCTCAGCTCCCATGTGCCTCTGAAGGGCATCGAGCCCGGCTCCTTACGGGTACGCGCTCGCTACTCCATGGAGAAGATCATGCCTGAGGAGGAATACAGCGAGTTCAAAGAGGTGTGATCACCACAAAATGGCTTTGATTGTTATATATGTATCATTACCTGTCCTCTGCTGTTCACTTAAAATGACAATGTCTGTCCTTTTGCAGATGATCTTGCACAAAGAGTTCCATGTCATCTACGCCCTGGCCCATGTGTGTGGTCAGGACCGCACTTTACTGGCAAGCCTCCTCCTGCGGATCTTCAGGCACGAGATGGCTGAAGCCCCCCTTCTCAGGACTCTAAATGATAGAGAGATTAACGTGGAGGGTAAAAAAAAACAAAAAACAGGCACTAAAGAGGACCTACATCATGTGTAAAACCATGTGCTGGTCCATTTTCTTAACCTAACCTAGCCTGCTCGTCCACTGTCAACAGACGAGGCCACGACATTGTTCAGAGCGACCACATTGGCCAGCACTCTCATGGAGCAATACATGAAGGCCACAGCCACACCTTTTGTCCACCACGCACTCAAAGACACCATCCTCAAGATCATGGAGAGCAAACAGTCCTGTGAGGTAAAGGCCTTCGCTGCATACTTGCCGTATGTCCTTCTGCATTACAATATGGTAAAAAAAGGGTGAAAACCAGTTTGTGTGTTGTGTGTGTAAAGAAAACCATACACATAGCATCAACATGGCGGACGTCTTAAGGCTGCCGACAATGATCAAAACTTGAAGTGTCCTCTTGTGTCTCCATGCTTTTTTTTCTTTAAGTTGAACCCTTCGAAACTGGAAAAGAATGAGGACGTCAACCTGAACCTGGCACATCTCCTCAACATCCTATCTGAGCTCGTGGAGAAAATCTTCATGGCCGCCGAGATCCTACCACCGTAAGCACAGTGAACGGAAAAAGCGCATTTATTGCAGTGTTCAGTAAAGTGTTGGTTTTAATACATCAAGTTGCAATACGTAAAGCCCGACAGACTCGCTCACCTTTTCCGGTCCGTCTCTTTGACCCATCCAGAACACTGAGGTTCATTTACGGCTGTCTGCAGAAGTCTGTGCAGCAAAAATGGACAACAAACACCACCATGCGAACAAGAGTTGTCAGGTAAAAAAAAAACACCACTGAACAGTTGGTGTGGGATTACTGCATTCCTTTTTGGTAGTTACCATATATTTGCCCTGCCTGTCTGATCTTTCATTTTTAGCTTACGATAGTGTTTTTATTTCTTTTGCCGTCTCACTTAACAATACGCCTCATTTTTCCAGTGGATTTGTCTTTCTAAGACTGATCTGTCCTGCCATCCTCAACCCAAGAATGTTCAACATCATTGCTGGTGAGCGTCCACTGAAAAGGCACACTCAAATGAAAAAAATAAAATAAATCTGCCCTGTGAAATGTTGCAATGTGTAGCCCTGCACATTTCTTCTTGCAGATCCGCCATCTTCGACAGCAGGCAGAACCCTCACGCTGGTGGCCAAGTCTGTCCAAAACCTCGCAAACTTGGTCGAATTTGGTGCTAAGGTATGACATTCCTCCGATAATCCACAGTATTCGTACAATTACAAGATATTGTTTTTCATCAACATCCGAGCAACACACTTTCTATGTTGGTCTGTTTTCTGTAACAGGAACCCTACATGGAGGGCGTGAACCCTTTCATCAAAAACAACAAACACAGGATGATAATGTTTCTGGACGAATTAGGGGTGAGTCACATTTCATACTTTTAGATCGATTCATTTTTGTTGATTAACTGACCAGTTGCAGCTATTTTGATCAGAGTGTGTTAAAGTAACATGCGAGAAAAATGAGTGGACGATTGTAATCCTTTTCTTTTTTTTTTCTGTTTATAATTTGTCATGATGCCTTTGCATTTCTTTTGCAAAGCACTTTGAATGACCTTGCTGTTGAAACGTGCGACACAGATGAATGTCCCTTGCTTGGCAGTAGCCTGTGTCAAAGACAGCAAACACTTTTAGAAAGACATAGTGGCCAGATAAATGGAAGTTTAACCGTCTTCTTACATTTTGTCCAAAAAGGATTAATCAAGTACACGGTCAGCTAATAAATAGAAAGGGCCTACTGTCACACGATTCCAGAAAATTCCACTTTCTGCGTCACCAGAATGTCCCTGACCTCCCTGAAGCCACAGAGCACTTTAGGACAGACCTGTCCCGGGACCTGGCCGCGCTGCATGAGGTCTGTGCCGCACACTCGGATGAGCTCAGGACGCTGAGCAACGAGAGGGGAGCGCAGCAGGTCAGACACCGCTCGCACCGCAGCCACGCACCACGCGGCAATGCCGTTTCGCCAGACCGATCTAATTCCTCTCTCTCTCTCCTCCCTGCAGCACGTGCTGAAAAAGCTGCTGGCCATCACAGAACTCCTCCAGCAGAAGCAGGCTCAGTACGCCATGTCCAACAGCAACAGGTAGTACTGCACTCCCCCTCCCCCTTCATCTCCCCATCCTCCCGTCGAGTCTCCTCCACCAGAGCGCAGCGCAGAGGAGACCGAGCATGCTCCACCCTCATCACCATGGCAACCCTTTCACCATGTCCGCCTCCGATAGTCCCGCCCATAGCCATCCACCTGCCACCTTTGTCCTTGTTCACCAAAAGAGAGCTATGCAACAACACGGCCGATGCAGCACACACAGAGATAGTCAGGACGAACACAAAAACTTGCGGCAGCGAACCGACGACTGTATGCACAGGAAAAATATTTCCCTCCATAAGCTGTTCACGATTCTGACTCGGGTACATTTCATCCATTTGATTGCACAGGTTGCCAAAGTGTACCCCCATCCCCTTCTGGCTCAATATGAGGACACTGACATGAAGAAGCTAGTTCTTTCAGCCCCCTTTTTCTGGTAACTGGATTATGAGCGATGATGCTTTTTATACTGTAATTACTGACTGATTTATTTTAAGGTTATGACAATATGCGCAAAGTTCGGAAACTAGCATTACTGTCCGTTTTTCTTTTCTTTCTGTGGTTTCTAGATTGAAACAAAGGCTTTCAGAAAAGTATGGTTATTTTATATTAAGAATAAAAATTCTCTTGCTGGAATCATGAGTATATAAGAGAGATGAGCTGAATTTTTATTTGTCCCTCCGATTGTATCAGCTTTGTTTTGATTTATTTGGTTAAGGCTTTTTTTTTTTTTACTTCTGAATGCCAGACAACACACATAATCAGAGAAACCAAGTAAAATGAAAGTGTTTACAGCAGTAATTTTTTTTGAATAGTACAGACTGTATCAGACATGCATGCACTTATTAAACAGCTTTTGTAAAGTAGATTATGGAGTCCTTCATTGCGCCCCCTGACAAAGGTGGAGAAATATTTGCAAATAGTGTACTATTGTTTATTTTAAAGAAAAAACATCACTAGTCTGTCTTCAATTCAAAGGAACTTTAGTTGTGTAGAAAAATATCTTTAATCTTACTGTACAAGGCCAACCCAAGACTGCAGTGTTGTAGAAAAGCAATTATGATATGCTCACATTTTTGTGTATAAAGGCTTTGTTGTTGACCCTTCAATACTGGAAATAAGTAGCAAGGTAGAAATAGCAGAACCTTTTTGATTCAACCAGCCAGTATATCTCATATCAGGTCTTCGTCCGTCCATTCCTGGAATGGAACAAAGATTGTTTTCAGATTTAGGAAGAATCGAATTTTAAAAGGTTGCACACACTGGAGCAAAGCTACTCACCTCTTCTGCCAGTCGTGGTTCTTTCGCCCCGTGGTCCCCTTCTTCGTATCCTCTCTTTCGCTTGCTGAAAAACAGAGAGTAGATTAGTTTTGTGCAGAAGACTGTGAATCCAAAGTTGTTTTTGCAAGCTGACCTCTGTTCCACATCTTCCGTGTTGATGTAACCAATCCTATGAAGTCCATTATCCACACTTTGACATGACATCTAGTGTCCCTGACACCCTCATGATCCCCATCAGTAGTCGTAGTAGTAGTAGTAGTAGTTCCCTTTGTCATCATTTTAATTACATGTAGACTAGTCTACACCATGTGGTTCACCAACATTCAGTGGCATGTGCCTTTTACAAACAATTCCACTTTATCTTACAGGACTGAGTGCACCATCATGTCACTTGCTGCTGCCATCCAGGTAATGTGAGTTTTAGCAGATTTCCACCTGTTGTGGTAGTCAAACCACGCAGCCAGCCAAAGCGAGGCCAGCCCGAAGACTAACGTCAGTTTGTATTTATAAGCATGTGGCCTAGACTCCTGGCGGTTCCGACACAATAGGAAGCAACTTGATGCATATCTGAGTACTGTCCTTCCAAAGCCCTTCGCAGAATGCCAACAGACGCCGGCAGGGTGTTGAACTGATGTAACTTTGACAAGAGGCCCTCGTCACATTAGACCACGCAGATGGACCTGAGATACAATGACCTGCAGAGATGGCCTAACTTTAATCCCGATATGCCTACCACTCCCTCAGCTGATGAGTGACATGAAGACAGACAAACGGGGGGGGGGACACCTAAACAGCCACTGCTTTCCCTGGACGCGGGGGATACTAAAGGGAGGGCAATCCAAAGCATTGAAGTAGCTTTTTTTTCTGTCATCAGGGAAATTCAAACATGACACCTCTCTCCAAAACAACACAAGCCTTAACTTCCTCTCTCCAAACCGTCCCACATCACCAGAGTTTAGGATAAGCTCTTCCCACACACCATTGCCACTATGTCTGTGTATGAACTACCACGCATCACTGGAACCACATCTTGCATTGTACCTACCGCTTTGTTTGTTGATATACACTTAGGCTTGTGTAGAAATATTTAACGTTTTTTCTATGATACAGCTGAACAGAAATGGGGGATAGTCTTGCGGTAGTAGGAGATATGTGTAACTGTGCATGTGTTAACCTTGATGGATCCTTCTGTCCTGTATGGCCTACATACTGTATATGCTGCTCTCGCAAACGTCACCTGATGGGGGGAGGGGAGGAGCTTTCATGCATTTGCAATCTCTTCTGCCCTCCAGCCATCAAAGGTGACATTTCAGTACAACTCAGCATCGTCTGTTTTCGTGTAGATTTATCCTGAGAAGTCATGCCATGCACAGATTAATCGACCTCTTGGTCACAACGGTTGGCCTCGTGTGCCTCTTGATGATCCGAGCTGCCCCAAAGTCTGAATCTGTGCCTGTCATAGCTCCAGAGTTCACTAGACTGTTTACAGTAGCTGCACTCAAGATGCCAGGGACCTCACTGACCTCAGCAAGTGTGAACAGACAACTGACGCCAGATGTGTGAATAATCTGAGACTGAAAGTCTCCGCATCAGCAATACCAGTATCAGCTATGCTTCAAGGTATGGATGATGTAGGCAGGAATGTGGTGTGTTGTTGTTCTTTCTATCTGTATTTCAGCTGATGATGATTTGTTCCTTTTTATTTTTCTACCCGATACTGGACCTTGAACCTTTTGCATCTTAGATACTACAACCTGGCTACAATAAAACTGTTAAAAACTTAACATTGAAAACCTGGAGTCAATCACTTGGGTGTGGGGTGTAGAAGTTCAGTCAATAATTTCAAGAACTACACAGCAAATACTATTACTACCACACTGTAACTTCAAATGTGAAAAAAAATATATATATATATAAAGAACCAGCTTTTTCCTCTCCTTACCTGCTAGAATTGGCAAATTCAGCATGAATCCTCTCCAACCTCTGCTTGTATACATGCACCTCCTCTGGTTTGGGAAGTTCGTATCTCTTCAGGAGGGTTTTCATTCCTACATAGAAGAAAACATTTTTAAGTCTCAACATTCACCTATGGTGTGTGCTGTAAGATAGGGAAACTCGATGTCGCCCTCCTGTGGTGTCAGGTTAAAGGTGCAGTTTACTCACGTCTCATGCGGTCATACATCTTTGACAGCGTCTCTTTTTCCTCTTTCAGTCCCAGACATTGAGTCAGGTAGCTATGAAAATTAAAATAAATGCAATATTGCTTTGATTTACAGGCTGTACATAGAAATTAATGAAGCAAGCAGTCAATTCTCAGGACCATTTTCACACATCAAATAATAATAATAATACTACTAATAATAATACTCATAATCATCATACTAATAAATTACTAAACAATAAATTCCTTCATAGAAATGGATACACTTTTAACCATTTTCACAACATGTAACCCACCTCTCCATGCTGAGACTGGCTCTCGACGCGCTGTTCAGAATAGCTGTCAGAGCGATCTGAGAGGGCGGAAACAGCAGCCCTGCATCTGTCATGGCTGCCTGGGTCAGAAAGTCATCTGCACTCTTCCGCAGAGATTCAGGGTTCTCCAGTGTAGGGTATCTAGTCTAAGGGATGACATTTGCGGAAAAAGCCAATGATTCATTAGACAAATAATCCGATTTGTGACTTGAGCTAGATTTGCATGGCAGCAGTATGCGTTCAAGAGTAACAGCTCTCCAGGAGGCCACCCACCTTGAGGTCGATAAGCAGACCCTCCATGGGTCTGTACGGGTTGTGAACCACTAAGTGGAAATTGAGCTGTTGGATTAGCAGCAGCTCAAACTCCAGAATTTGCTCCAGGACCCTCTCCTGCCCTGCTGGGGTCTCCTGCAGAAGGTTGCCCACAAACTGGGTGCTGGACACATTGAACTCATCCACCTTACACGCCAGGTATGCACAAGTGAGCCTGAAACACGACAGTGACTGTGAAATAGGTTGTATATACTATTAAATGAACAACAGATTAGATGCACACATGCATTTTGCAATGGTCTGATTATAAAATGCATAAAGCAAACCAAAAACACTTAGATGGAGGGGTCGTTATAACCTGAAATAAACAGTGTCAAGTTCAGCTCTGAGATTTATATTACCATCTAATTTAAGACTAAAAGCTACATTAATAGATATGTGTAAGACTGCAACACTTTCAAAATAAACACATTAACTATTAGTCCAATTAAAAATAGGTTTGTTAGTGTCATTTTCCTACAATAAATGTCACTACTCACATGATAATCCGAGGGTGGTACTCCATGATGGAGTTGTTGAGGTAGAATCTTCTGAAGTACATGATGGCTGTACCCTGCACAGGTGAGACACACAGGGTTCACACGTCCTCAGGCACTACGTTCGCATGACTCTGATAAAGGTGTTGATGAAGATGGCGTACTTACCACCACAGACTTGGGCATGGCCGGCTTGAAAGAGTTGGAGAAGTCCAGCAGCCTCCTCTCGTAGTGTTTCAACAAAGCGTCTTCCTCATGACGCTCCAGGAACATGGAGTCACTCAGCACATGCTGCGGTACAGCAAAGGCGAGAGAGCTCGGTACTGGGCCCTAAACGGGACTAAACGATGAACTGTGAAGGTGGCTGAGAATAATTTTATGTTCCACTTACCTTCCCACTCTCTTGTATTTTGTGGCGGAATTTCTGATTGGCCTTGCAGCGCATGTGCTCGATTTCGTCCTCACTGGTAAAAATCCAGTATTTTCTCTGTGAGCTGTTGTGGAACATGATTTGGTTCTGCAAGAAAAAGGGAACAAACGAATCCCTCCGAAACAAGGAGACCAACGAGAGCAACTGATATCAGCAAAAGCATTTATCTACTTGCAAATGTCACTGTAAATACAACAATCCATTCAAAAGTGAATACATCTGCGGGCGCAACCACCAGCAACAAACTTGGAGCGCGTCGCTTTTTTTTTGACGTCATCGATTCGTCGCCCCTTTTGATGACTACCGTAAATGACCTAAGACTCAACTTTGCGCACTCACACAAACGGCACATTAGGTAGGAGAGGCACAATGGCAGCTTGTTGTGTGTTAAACAAAAGGATGTGATTTAGTGGGGTTGTTAGTTACCACTCTGTGCTGTTTTCACTCATCATATCAATGAATGCAGTTACAAATGTTCACTGTACACATACATGACTGCTTTATTTGGGACCATGTCTAAATTCAATGATTTTCAAATCAGTGTGATAGAGTTCAGAAGCTAGATTAAATACAACCTTTTTGCCACAGCTACCACTGAGGTCACATTATAAAAGTAGAAAACATACAGGAGCAAGTTAAACATGATATCAACTTTGTAACAAAGTCAAATCCTTCAGCATTTTTGTTTGATGGAAAGTGACACAGTTTGCTACAGGTACACTATTATTTAGATGAAGGCAATACGACAATGCTTTTCCTTACAACAAATGTGGAAAGGCACAAGGTTATTCCTTGTATCCACTTAGTTCTAATTGTGTGAATTTTCCAAAAAGGTCAACTACAGACTTTTAGCTATTATTACATGAGTTTTAGCAAATTAGAAAGAATAAATAGTATAATAACCTCTCAGGGTACCTTGTATCAGATATGTATTTATCCAATACACATCCTCTCGCAAACTTTCCCCTTGTAACTTTATAACTGAGAAAAACAATGATCAGTGCATCTTTCTGTAGATCAAAGTCAGAATATCCGCGTGTGTAGTTATTCTGACTGATTGGCCTGTGTGTTTAAGGGCAGGATTTAGTCCTAGGTCAATTTAGGGTAACTGAGCAAAAGACACCCCATTTTTTCACCTTACTTGCTTGACTTGTCGTACTCAGCATGAATCCTCTCCAACTTCCGTTTGTAAACATGCACTTCTTCAGGTTTGGGAAGTTCATATCCCCTCTGGAGGGTCTTCATCCCCACATGGAAAAATACATTTTTAAATCTCAACTTTGACTAGTGTGCCATAAGACAGCGAAACGCAATGTAGCCCTCCTGTGGTGTCAGGTTGAAAGTGCAGTTTACTCACGTCTCAGGCAGTCGTACATCTTTGACAGTTTCTCTTTTTAGAAGAGTGGGCGCTGTACAGGAATAAACGATGCACTGTGTCCGTGTATGATAATACTTTTATGTTCCACTTACCTTCCCACTGTCTTGTAGCTTGTGGCGGAATTTCTGACTGGCCTTGCGTCGCGTGTGCTTGATTTCGTCCTCACTGGGAAAAACAAGTATTTTCTGAGCTGTTGTGAAACATGATTTGCTTTTGCAAAGAAAACGAAATATATACTAAATTATCTACCGAGTAATTGGTGGCATTGTCAGCATTTCTCTACTTACAAAATTGAGTGTAAAATCCATACAGAACTTAATGAATTTACAGACACAAACCACGTCAACAGACTTGGAGCGCATCGCTTTTTATTTGACGTCATCGATTCGTCGCCCCCTTCTGATGACTACCGTAGTTGACCTGTGCTGTTGTCAC
Source organism: Colistium nudipinnis (assembly GCA_016785305.1). Taxonomy (NCBI): domain Eukaryota; kingdom Metazoa; phylum Chordata; class Actinopteri; order Pleuronectiformes; family Rhombosoleidae; genus Colistium; species Colistium nudipinnis. Next base: position 241,864 of record JAFBJU010002263.1, read on the forward strand.
TCAACATATTAATTATTGTATTTACACATTTTCACTGTTTCACCGTGCGAATAAATGGCTTTATTTGGGACCACATCTAAATTCAATGATTTTCAGATGGGAGTGATGGAGTTCAGAAGCTAGATTCAATTCAATCTTTTTGCTACAGCTAACAATGAGGTCACATCATAAAAGTTGAAAAACATGGAGGAGCAAGTTAAACAGATGATATCAGCCTTGGAACAAAGTAAAAACATTGGTGTTTTTTGCAAATTGAAGTTTTTGCTGCAGATACAATTTTGTTTTGAAGAAGGCAATGAAAAAAATATGATCATTTATCATTATTAAATTTATCATATCCATTCGAGTTAAATTGTGTGATTTGTTCAGAAAAGTCCCCTGTAGACGTTTAGCTCAGTTTAAATGAGGTTTACTAAATGATTTACATGAAATCCCATAATATCCTCTTAGGATGCCTCGTATCAGAATTTTTATTTGCTCAATACAAATCCTCTCACAAACTTTCCACGTTCATCTTTAGAACTCTGATAAAAACGATTTTTCCGGTTAATTATGGCTTACTGAGCAAAAGACAGTACATGTTCTTCAAAAATCTCATCATTCACCTCTACGGTGTGTGCTGTAAGACAGCGAGACTCGATGTCGCCCTCCTGTGTTGTCAGGTTGACGGTGTAGTTTACTCACGTCTCATGCGGTCGTACATCTTTGACAGTGTCTCTTTCTCCTCTTTCAGTCCCAGACATTAGGTCAGTGAGCTATGAAAATAAACGCATTATTTGATTGATTTACCAGTACGTATACATGAATGAAGCAGCCAGTCAATTCTCAGGACACTTTTCACACATGACATCTTAATTTCAAAACCACAATTATAGGTCAAATATACCTAGTGTCAAACACAGATAACAAAACGAAATCAGTGTATTTTGACTTTAAAGTCAAACTTTAACATGAATGTGTTTGGAGCCCAGTTTCCCCATTAGAAGAAGAATAATAGTATCAACAAAACAACAAAAACATTTTCCTCCTGCCATCTAGACATTGCCCACATGTCTCCAGAGTTGTATATAAATAATGTATTCGAATGTTTTTTTTTTTTTTTTTTTTTTTTTTTTTTTTTTTATCATCCTGCCCCTGCCCGATTACCTGGGTTAAACTTCAGATTAAGTGAGATGATTGCCGGGTCAGAGCCTTGGATTCAGATCATGTTAGACGGAAGAGCAGAACACAACCTGAATCACGCAGTGCGTTCAGATGGAGCCACTCAACCCCCCACCAGTGTTTCCCGCATACCCAGATTAGCATAAACATGAGTAATTTATGAATAATAAATGCTTTGCATTCGGCGAGAGCCGTTAATCTGCATATCAGCACAGCTACTCTGTGATTTTCCGTGGCGCGGTGTTATCATGATGCCGCTCAATCCAGCATAAAAAAGACAGGTACGTGTTTACTATCTTAATCTCTCTCTCCACAGGCGGAATAAGAGTCGAGGAGTGAGGTCTGAGCTCTGACAGTGTGTGCGCGCGTGTGTGTGTGTGTGTGTGTGTGTGTGGATGCGCGGGCGCTCGGTTTTCTACGCGCTTGCCCTGTAAATTGCATAAACATGAAGCGCAGATGCATTATTGATGAGACCGGTCCGACGTTTACTGTATGCGCGCGCGCTGATCTTGCGTATAATGCTTTGGTGCGTGAGTGAGTGACCGCATGCGTCTCTGCTGTCGGTCTAATCGAACACCCTTTCCTCTGAACAAATGCTTGGATGTGGCTGACACAGAGGCACCAAGTAAAAACCTGTTTGTGTGTGAGTGATTTTGAGGGAAATCAGAGGTATGTGTGTCTATATAATCTGACAGCACGTCTTTTCCTTTTATGGGAAATAAGTCTCGGTTGATTTTGTGGCCAGATCAGATGGATGATTATTTTTTTGAGCCTCTCAAGTAAGTCGCATCCTCTTCCCTAAGTGAGACTGCAACTGTCTGTTCTATATATGCATTTATCTATCTAGCATATATATGCAAACTCCAATGACACAACAAAGTCCTGGACACAAAGTCTGCTAAAATGCAACTGTTGAGTGACAGCTTTGTGCTGTTTGAAGCGTCACTTTGGGTGTACACAGCTTTCTGAACTATTCGTGATCATAATAATGCCGGGGAGAAGGAGGAGACGGCGAAGGCGGATAATAAATACTCTCAATCTCATCTATGAAGTTACTTTCTTACGTGAAAGGAAAGAATCGGGAAATAACCATGACAACGATTCAAATCATTTCTCTGACCAATGGGCTGGCTAAATCTAATCACCGTCTCTGGTATTCCTTGTTTTGGCTGCAGTGTTCAATCCCTTTTCAGTTTCACACACCAACAAACACAATTAAATCCTCCTCCCCAGTCCCACTCCATGTATGTGCATATTAATTATTCTGCCCTTCACCTTGTGCTGCGGTTGCTGTGGCAACCACGGATGGCAGCGCCGATGTCAAAGACTCCACCAAGGACACTCGCACAGGGGCTGGGTCAGGTGATGTGGAGCCTACTGCTGCTGGGCATCAACTAAGAACACTCAAAAACAAAATGACTGCCAGCCCCTCCTATATGTTTTTTTGTGCTGAATGAGAGCTTCTTGAGCTTTACAAACAAAAGAGGAAGGGCACTTGTGCTTACCTGATACGTTTTTTTCGTTATGGTGACATGGATGATGTAGGATATTGTCACTGTGACTGGTGTGACCACAACGGCTGAGCCCCTCAGAGTTAGGCTGCCTGATATGAAGACTTTGGAAATATATGTGTGGTTGTTTCATCTGTTCGCCTTTGTGTTTGAATGTGTCCGTACATTGGTTTCCTCAGGTTGGCATTAAGGAGCCCAGTGTTTTTTTTTTTTTTTTGTTCCCTTCCCCCCTCAGACACTCCACGCTCCCCCGCCGTCTCCCCCTCTCTGTCTCTAATTGAGCTTTGTGTCTACCTCCATCTCCATTCAAATCCAGACTCATTTGCATAGTGCCGCAGCACGTCGGACAGCTCCCCAGCTGTACTGTACAGAACTAAATGAGGAACACAGACCCACTTTACGTGACGTGAATAGTAAGCAGCAGGGAGCGTCACTTCCCTGTTTCCTGAAAATGCAACTACCTGAGAGATGAGGGGAAAAAGGGGAAGGAGGACGGCTGTATCAAATCAGTGAATCCAGGGTGAGGAGGTATTACCAGTCTGAAAGGAGATGCCAGCGTAGAGGCAGAGTTTATTATTATTAATAAAATAAGACATGGCAGAAAGCATCATATACTATAATTTGACATGAAAGTAGCCAGATGCACTGTGATACACAAATGTATTTCATGATGAAAGCCAGATTTATAGGCATATCAATATTCAGACTACAGTTCTTTGGTGCTCTAATTTGAATGTCGTTTTATTTATTTATTTAGGGGGGAAATTCTGCTTTAAATTCATCTCGCATTCTGCAGGAAAGTACAGCTTCCTCTCCCTTTTTTTTTTTTTTTTTGACTCAGCTTTGTCGGTACCAGTCTTTCACGATAATTGCACCCGTTTTGCACAGATATTGCCAGGTTTAATTCGGACCCAGCTGCCCCTCGGCTGCTGTTGCTTCGGTCGTGTCGAGGCCTGATCCTGTGCTCTTTTGCACTTCATCAGGGAGACTTGCTCCGCATCAAGGAATTTTAGGGACATTTTGCTTGAGTGCATGGAGACACGCAATTATGCTGTATTTTTGATGCACTCCAGCCACACTTAACAGAATGTGTTAAGCACGCCCTTAATGGGAACCATAAAACCCCAAGGCCAATTCTCTTTTCTGGCATATTGGTAGGGATTTGTGACATTTCAACTCATTTCAGAATTCAATCAAAGCCATGGCTCTAGGGAAAGCAAAAATGGCATGCTCTTTATGGCAAATCCAACTGTCCTTGGTTTGCTATGTGCATACAGCTTCTTCCTCCATCGTGAGACCTCCATGAATTGGATTAAATTTGATGACCCATTTTAACTTTACCTTGAAGAAAAATGCAAATCGTGCTAACGTTTTGCATTTTTGGGGGCCTTTAGATGGGAGTGTTTTATTGAGAAAAACAAAGTCATTTGTGCTCATTTGTAAATAGTTGCCGGGATTGAAATCACTAAGGGAGGTGAAAAACACACGTCAGACATCCTCCATCATTTTGAGCACATTAGCTTTGAGTAAAATGTAGAAAAAGGAAAAATGGAATGGTGTGTAAGTGCACCCTCCACAGCAACAACTCCAGCAAGTTCTTGAAATTACCCTTTATATCAATGTGTGATGCCCTCACCTTTCCAAACAGTCAGACAATGTGGCAGAAATATTTGGCTGTAGTGTGCTCGTACAGCAATATGTGGACAGTCTGTTGGAACTGCTTTTTTGTGTTTCACAAAAGAATATGTATTATTATTTTGACTGAATGTTGTGTTGTAGCCCGCAGATTTTATACCCTTATTTCCTTTTTGGTTATTTCATCATATTTTAAAAAATATCTTCGAATTCACAAGGGACTGTACACTATTTTGATATTAGATTGCAATATGTATTATTTTTCTTAGAAACAATACCACCAAAAATCTGATAAGCATTATTGGTAACTGTGTGAATCGTTAAAGCACCAAAAGATATAGATAGATATAGATATATATTATATCTATCTAGATAGATATATATCTATCTAGATAGATATATATCTATCTAGATAGATATAGATATATATCTATATCTATATAGATATATATATATAGTATATCCTTGATGCTTTTATATGTGTGTGTGTGTCTGTGTATGTGTGAGAGAGAAAGACGGAAAGAGATTTTTATCAGCTAGAATTTGCTTTTATTGGAGGGTTATGCATCTTTATCTAATTAAGAACCTCGATGCCTGAATATAAACGAAGAATGACTAGCTTTGCATTGGGGGAGGGGAACCATGTTTGATCAAACGTGGTTGCCCAGAAACCCCAACCATTTATGAAGAAAAAAAATTTAATAATGACAGTATGTGCATTACATTGCAAAGGAAGCTTACAGGCTACACCTGAAGGACAGCAAAAATTAAGCAGGAGGTTTTTCGCCCTTAAAGGTGAAATTCTGACCTTCTGCCGTGAGTGATTGTCAAAATTAACACTCACACACCAGAAATCAGTCAAACAAGCTGAAATGCAGCTTATAAATATTAAAATGAATACAGCTACACCTACCAGTGCCTGCAGTACGTGTTCCTTTATTTAAATGTTTGCTAACTGAGCAAGTTAAACTAAATAGTCATTATGATTTTCACACATTGAGTTCTAAATGTTTGTCCTCAGACAGTTTCTTAGTTTGCATGCCTCATTTATTCTAAGAAATAAAACAAAACATAAACACAGACGGATATAATAACAGACACAGTAAAAAAATTCAAAATACATTTTTGACCAATATTCCTAATATAAACATCCCATCCAGTCGGGTACACTAATCATACACAAATACATATTTTAAATTAATAATGTTTTATTCATACTTTCTCGCACCATAATCGCAGTGATTTTACTAAAACATGTTTTTGAATTTTAACCACTAGGAGGAATATTTTCAAAATGAACAATTGACGGTGTGAAAGCTGGGTGTTGAAGTACTGCTGCTATAATCACCGGCACCCTCCCCTCTTTTGTTTTCCTAATTGCTGCCATCCCTTTTGTTAGAGAGCATTCTTATAAATGCATCAATCTCTGCTGGAGAGGACTGAAGGCTTCCTGTGGACTTCCTGGGGACTTCAACAAAAAGCCCTGTCAGGTGGAACAACCATTAGTCACCAGTCTACATTGTCTCTGACAAATCTGACGTTTAAAGTACATGCATAATTCCAAAGCACTCTCTTTGCTCCACAGATTGCCCACATTTTGTCCTGGAAATGTCATAAATGTTTATTTTATTATTTTATTTTATTTTTAAATGTTGATACAAATAGTTGATTTGGATCTTTTCTCTTTTAAATCTGATTTCAACAAATACATGGAATAAGAAAATATTAAATGCAAATGTTAACAATGATTATCATATGCTTCTGGTGCGAGTAATTTAGTGTTAGTAATAATTTACTTTTTTATGAAGTTGACTTTAGAATAATACTTCTGATTTTACATTTATCACATATCATATCATATTTTGTGATATGAAATATCTATTTTATTATCCTGAAATGTGATCAACTGATAAATGTTAACATACCCATCACCATCAGCTTACTACTCAGACAGAGAGGTTGTATCTGAACAGGTTCATCTTATAAATATTTAATTTTCAAAGTCATTTCAAACTCTATGTCTAATAATAATAATTATTATGCCTTGATATTCTGATTTAATAATGCCCTGTTGCGACTTCTGTGCGACACATACTAAAGGGGAGCAATTTATATAATTAGAACAACATTTTTTTATGTCTTTTGCTTTTAATAAATGCATAAATATGGTCTTATGTTTTCACATTTAAAATGATATTTATCGTCTAATTTCCTCTTTCTATTTTTGACCCTTCTATGATGATGACACACACACACACACACACACACACACACACACACACACACACACACACACACACACACACACACACACACACACACACACACACACACAGTCACTTGTGTGAATTATTTCCTCTTTTCACTAGATGGGGTAAGAGCATCATTTTCAGTACTTTTGATACTGAGCAGATGTTACCCCTGTGTACCTTTTGCAAATAAAATAGTGGATAAAATTGGACTTTATTTCTCAGAAATTCAGGGTCATGGTTCAGGTCTGAACTTGGGCTTCCAAAGTAAACTTGTGTGAGAATCTGAAGGATTTTTTTTCTTCAACTTGATAAGGCACATCATAGCAACTGTGTACTTACAAAAATCGAAATGACAAAAAGAAATACACCTTGTGTGTGTGCGTGTGTCTGCGGGATGGATTGCATTTATCTTTATTGCAGCTCAACGTGGAGACTACTGCAGTTTGAACAGGCCTATTGTGTGTAAATAGTGTTTGTATTAGACATAATAACTTTCTGGGGGGAAAAAAAGACAATTTTCTGCAGGACAATATTTCTGACATTTTGATTTCCTCTCATTCTGTTTCCCATATATTCAAACTCTCAAAATTGGGATTCTCTGCAATTCATAAACTTTCCCTCCTCTCTCTCTCGTTTCCCAGCCCCCCCCCCGCCCCCCATCACCACCCCTAACGCTAGACCATACACTGGTTCATACATTCGTTTCAAAGTGGCATATCATTAGCTCATGGTTGTGTTATGGCTGTTGTTCGTCCCGGCCCGGCTCCTCAGTGTGTCTCAATTGGCATGGGAAAAAGAAGAGGAGAGCTTAACCACCAGAACTGTGAGACTCCGTGGAGTTGACAAGTAGCTCCTTGATTAACCCATAGGCTGGCTGAGCGGACCCACACTTCGCCAGTGTTCTTTATTCATTTCCCTTGTCCCTTTCTTTCAGATAGAGACCCAATAGAGCCCAGCAGGTGAATGTTAAGAAATGCGAGAGTACTCCCCTCCGATCGGCCTTTCAGACCCAGACAAAGGGCCGTCCCACCTCTTGTACAGCTGCATTAAAACCCTGATTAAAGCTCTTCCTGTTAGCGATTGATTGAGGATGCGAAGCTAAAACCAACAAAAACCCACACTGCGGAGGCCTGATAATGGCTGGGCCCCACCTACAAAGCACAGGCTCCAAATGATTAGTGGGGTTTTGTTTTCTTAGTAGGTGTGTGAGTGTCTGTGCATGGGGGTGCGCTTGCGAGTGTGTGCGCGTGCGTGCGTGCGAGTACATGCATGCTCGTGTAGAAGACGGAGAGCTGACTGGTGTAATTAATGTGTGCGCGTGCGTGCGTGCGTGGAGAGAGAGAGAGGTTAAAGAATCCATAAATATTGCATTTCTTTGTTTGACGGGTGTTTGACACATTTTCATGTTTCCTCAACAAATTTCACTGTCATATGTTTCCTTTTGTCAGTCATCCTCCAAACAGCAGATCCTGACAATTATCCCAGAGAAACTCCTGATCAAAACCACCTTATTCTGTCTGCTGCTCAGCTCCATCACACACACACACAGATCCTGCCTCACTCTCCTCTTCCCCGCACTCATTCTTTATTTGATTTCAGTTCCGTATATCACGCCACTCATCAGTTCAAATGAGAAAAAATTACACGTACAAAGTGTTTTTGTCATCTACATTTCATGCATTTTGTAACATCTATTTGTTGATGTACAGCACACGCGCAGTTTTTACACCGATACCTGCAGAGTGATTGCTGCAAAGCTTCTCTCTGTGCTCTACTGTAATAAGGCAGCTAATTCACAGTTTCAACAGAGGAGGGCATTATGCATTTGGCTTGGTGCGGGTGCCTTTTAATGATGGTAAAATTAATTGTGGAATACCGGCTTGGATAAGTATTATTGAAAATACATTTTATCAAACTATTGTCAAGGTTAACTTTTTTAAGAATAAAATTAAATCAAGTAGTTGTGAATTTGATTTAGACATTTATAAATGTTGTGTCTCTAGTTAGTCAAGTAGGAATCAAATATTTTTAGAATGATTTTGGAAAGCCGTGGACTCTCTCTACAAGATCTCTCAAAATTCACACACTAAAGCCTTTTATTCACACCATGCGGCAGAGCTTGAATAACAGGAGAGCGAAACACAGAGACAGACAGGTAGAGGAAGGCGCTGAGGAGGCCCTCAGGCTACAGTCAGGATGCTGGGCAGATTGGCCCTGGGGGTCCACAACTATACAAACATCCCACACATTTATCAGAGAAGGTTTCGCCTACTGCACTGTACCTACACTTACACCGTGCCCTCGTACGAACACGCAGACACACGTTCGGACCCAGACCTCCGCCTACACTACGGTGTAAGCCACGTAGTCTTTCTAACACCTCCTCTGAGCCCCTGTTCCTCCCACTCTATTGTTATTAGCCTCAGACAATCAAGACGACCTGACTCCACCTCCTCGCAGGGGCATGAGTCAGAGCAACCTGCGAGTTATTTTCGAGTATGTAATTGTGCCATTTGAATGACATGCAACACATTGCTACTGCAGGATTAGAAAATGGTGCGGGATAAAGACATTAGCAAGATATTCCTAAAAAGGCAATGAACACACGATTACACCAAACACCCTACGCATACAGACAATTGTTTCTTCTGACATTTCATTTTGTGCATAACCAACGTCTTAAAGATTTCTTAGGATCCATATTTTCACTTAATTTATGTCTATATGTCTACATTCACTTTGCGCGGTACAACAAGCAATTATTTCAGTGAATGGCATGGAAGTCTTCGGGCAGCATAATGCTGTAGAATTGGACAGGCAGCGAGTGGGATAAGAGAAAAGGTCTCCTGATGGATCCAGCCTGGTGTGCCGATGGACTGTATATGTTACTAAACCCGGAGTGTGAAAAGCTATGAAATAGGGAATTTGAGTACCGCTGCTGTTCTGCATACACCCTGCTGATTTATTATAGATAATTCACAGTGTTCCTCTCTGCCTAAAGGTCTGATTTTTACATGAATTTGTAGTGTGTCAGGAATAAATCACCACGAGAATCACAAAATGACATATGTAAATTGTCGGTTTTGATGAGCCTCATCCTTATTTTCCAAAAAAGATACTCTCCAGCTCGATTTTATTATTATTATTTTACCTTTTGTGAGAAATGAAATCTGTTGTTATACCTGCATGTTTATTTAAATATATCAGGATGTGGAGTAAAAACAAAAACAAAAACAAAGCCTTACAATAACCACTGAGATTGGCAGTCTCGACACAACCTCCGTCCCAGGCTCCAACCCTGACTCTTGTCTTTCCCCCCACACCGGCCCGCACTCATCGGAACGTGGTCCACAGCAGCGCGTTGTCACGCACTCGACCCTCGGTGACAGCACTGGGTCACGGGGGGCGATGATGTGCCGCGTGTACCATCAAGCGCACATGTCAGTGTGAAGGACTGCCAGATTGTCAGTAACTCTCCTCATCCAACCCTAAAATACATTACAGTCCAAACCCCAGAACCCCCCCGCCCCCTCTCTCCCACTCGCACACATGCACACACACTCACTCACACTCAAACAGCCTGGCTCAGGATCCTGATCTGGCTGACCCCGCTGGATGTGGATCAGTGCAGAAGCACTGACAAGCCAGGCTCCGGCATGCCAACACGTCTCCTGTCGATGAAGTGATGCTTTGAATTAAAAGTGCATTTGACACTAAAGAGGCGCCAACCTGATTTGACTGGCTAACGGGATTTGATTGGGCTCAGACAAAGATATAGTGCCACGGTGTGTGGCGAGAAGTACTGTAGATCTCTGGCTGCCAGATCTGCTTATTCACTTGATAATGGAGGAAAATGCAACCAAATGAACCCTGAGCCGGAGCACGGAGCTAATCTGAAATGTTAACAGCGGCACTTGCATCGATATTATCCCAGGCTTTATCTTTATTGTTATAAAATATCTTCTGCTATATTGGCATGGGATTGTATTATCATTTAGGAAAGGAACAGGTAAAGGAAATCAATACATTGTAATACATGATCTGTAATTGATGGTTTTGATGGTTTGTGTATTTCCCATCTATGATCCCTTCTGTGGCCATATTTGTTTGCCACCGGACTTTCTCCCGTTCCAGCCCAAACGGTGGTTAATTTCGAAGTGAGAGAAGCTTTTGATGAGTTTGGCCGAGCTGCTCTGGTGTTTTCGGAGGTGAGAGCGTGTCAGAGAGGGTAAGACACAAAGTGCAGAAGTGTTGATTGGGCTTCTCTAAAAATATTTGACAGTTTGAATGGCCACTTATATTTATGTACAGGAAGCCATCGGTTGCCTGTATGTTTCTCTCATCAGCACTTTCTCAGTGGCCTCACAGTTTGTGATTTTCATTTGATCTCTGCGTGACCCCACCTCCTTCAGGGAGCTTTCACCATTGGTTTCTTTGAGGAGCAGTCACTCACCCCAGAATGACGAGACACACATAAAAGCAACAGCAATCAAGATAAGGTATAGCTAGCCATCCAGCAGGGTGAAGGGGGACAGGAGTTCCCATCTCGTTAACGATCAACTCTTAGACTATTGGCTAACGAGAACCTCTTGAAAGCAAACAAACAACTAAACACTTGGAGAGAGACCAAAACAAATGGAAAAGAGGCTTTCAACAATCAGTGCCACTGCGTATTGTCAACTACGGAGCTCCAATTAACTCACTGTTGTTGTTCGCCGAGAAACCAGACCAATCAGTGAGCTCATGTTTATTCACCCTCACAGATGGGCCTGTGCCCCCTCCACTCATACTGATATTCCATCCCGTACTAAAACTGGCTGTGCCAATAACATCAACAAAAAAATGTACCTACCATAGGGCGGGTTTGATAGGATTACTGACACAGGAGTGTCCCGTTGTGCTGAGGCATTTTCATTAAGTATTTAATATTCATTAATATCCTTACTGACTACTGCTGATGAGGATGTCTGTTTAATCCTTTCGCCTACCAAGACAGTATTGAATGACAGTATTAGATGAACTGGACACAACTGTACACTGTAGTCTGTTGATGTTTTGTCTCTCACTCTGCTCTAGTTTTGTTGCTTAGATGGTTTGTAGGTCTGTGTGACTGTTGATACCCTTAACCGAGAGGGTCCAGAACCATTGGTCTCGCGAGGCCAGGCTGCCTTGCAACGCTTGTCAACATAACTTGGATGGAAGCTATCTCTGTGAGGTCATCGATCACATGTGGTCCCAGGAGGGACCTGGCCCAAGGCTCAGAAATACCTTCATGATGACTTCCGAATGTGAGGCCTTTCTCCTGAAGACCCACCCCTGCTGGGCTTATAATCTTATAATATATAAGTCTAAAAGAACCAGGAAGATGGTTGCTCTGCTCCATCTCTGACCTTTGGGCCCACCAACACCTCCCAGTATGTGAAGAGATTAGGAAAGCAGGTGTGGAGCATCCCCGCTGTCTCAGTATGGAGCTGACCCTGCAACCCTGTGGCCAGGTGGAGATCTGCCATGGGTGGATACCGAGGACTGAATACGCTTCTCTGTTCCTCTCTAAATGAGGTGTCCTGAAGGGCGCCAGGTAAGACAGGTCGCGAGGGGTCGGCAAACCCCTGTGGTCCGACACAAAAAGAGGCAGAGGATCACCTGCCGCTTGCCACATCAAATGTGGGCTTAAATAGGGGGCTCCGCTCTCGTCAAATCTCTCTCCATGAATACCCAGGATGGCCAGGGTCTACTGTATAACCTCCCCCAGTCTTGGCCTCCTGTTGACTGCTAACACCCCTATACCACAGCTCAGGTCCCCTCGCAGTAGCCATCAAGCTCTTAATTCCTAATCTCAGCCCATCACCCATCAAGTACTGTGTGCATAATGGACCTATAATCAACCCCTGGCCAATGGAGCCTTTTCTCTCAGCGTGTCTGCACTCATGTTGAGCTTGCATGTCGAGTTGCAATGAGATGCTAATTAGACTTCATATCTACAGGGCTGATCTGCGTGTTCACATGCAGGTGCTTATAATCCACATCATTGCAGAGCAGCCTGCTAATTTGCAGGTAGACTTACCATAGTGGTCAGGGGAAAGGGTAAAATTAGCTTATGAAATATTATGGTGTGGATGTGTTTGAAGGGAGCTGCTCTGATATAACACGAGGAAATTGTTTTTGAAATGAACGCACAGGGTGCTCTGTGGCTGTAAGGTCAATGGTCAGATGCTGTTCCCTCTGCCAAATAACCTCATCAAACTGCACCACATGACAGGGTAAGTGAGGGGTGTGGCGTTCTAGGTGAACAGCACAAAGGCCCTTGTCAGTCAGCCTCATTCCTAGGGGTGAAGAGGAGCGAGAGAGGGTGTGATGGAGCCAGCCAGCGGCCCTTGGGTCCCTGCGATTGGCCTTAATCCGCCAGCTAATAAGTTCAGAGAGGGGCCATATGCTGCGGTGAAATGTTCGGGGAGGGGAGTGTTGCCTCATGTTACTTACACCAGGCCGGCGCTTTCTCAGGTACCGCCCTCCCACGGTCTGTTCCTTTGTACTGGGGGATCAGCCCTCTCCACGCTGTGAATGGTCCGAATTGATTAAACCCCACCGTATAATTGTCAGCAAATCCCAGCGAATCATTTCCCATCCATTTGAAAAGTACAATGTGCGTTTCTCTTTTTCTCCTGGCCTCCTTTCTTCCCGACCATCCCCACCCCTCAGCGTCCCCTCCCTTTTTATTTTAAGACTCAGGTTTGTCCCTGCGTGCCACTCTGGGTCTCCTCCACCAGAGAAAAAAGCAGGAGGAGGAAGAGGATGAGAGGGAGCAGGGGGGAGGAGGCATAGGGTATGCTTGGCTGGACAGTTGGCTGTAGATGAAAGTAGGCAAACGGGGGACTTGCTTTAATTTGTGGTGCGAGCCAGAGAGCGGGGTGCTGATCTGAGCCGATACCTGCCAGAGCACAGCCGGGACCAAGTCTGGTCACAGCATCAAGTCAGCACCAGGCAGTCAAGGGTTGAAAGAGGCAGAAGAGAAGTCAGTTATCTCCGTAATAAATGTCAAGTTTTTTCTTTCCTGCTGTGTTTTCTCCGTTTCTCCATTCGCCCAAGAACTGCCCCGAAAGGACATCCAGCATGGCTACACTTTTGGGAACGAGCTCTGTAACATGGCAGATATTATAGAGTGACATGTGGACGTCAGTCAACAAAACATTGGATGTTGGCAGCGTTCGTTTTTGTCGTCACGTCTTAAATTATGATTAACCAATTTGTCCTTACTGTAACCATGACAATGAAGATCCCCTCACATCAACAAACGACTCTTTTGAACCGAAATCAACATTTTTCCTAAAACTTAACTATGACCTTATCATATTACACAAATTGAACCACATTGGCAAATCATAACATGGATTTGTAAAGGTTCGAGGAAGCAGATGATGACTTCCTGTTGATGTGGGCATCTGATTAGAAGGAATTTCTACACAGCGAGAACCAACAGTCTGTACAGTCCGATTCGCAGTGTTTTGTCAGTTAAACAATTCAATTGTTCATTTGTGGGTTTTTTTTTTACTTACCATAGCACAGAATCATTCTTGCCAGCACTGACCAGTGACCAATCCACCCCTCAGACACTTGTTCGTCCTCTAATCAATCCCCACTTCTGAGCAAACATGTTCAACACCCATTCATTGATCTGAGAGATCCCTCAACAGAGGTTCAACACTCTCTGACCTCAGTCACTTAACCCTTGACCTCAGCTACTGGCTGCAAAACACTTGTCACAACAGCTTTCCAAACCTAGTGTCTCTCTTCAAATTAACTAACATATTCATTCATCACATATCGTCTTTGTTCTGCTGCTTTCAAATGCATCACAGGGTCTCTCTCAGTGACTAAACTTTGCAAAGTTGCTCATAAAAACTGTAGAAGACTTCAAATTCAAATTATTTTCTTAAACAATTCCCAAGGTCAAGGGTTAACCTACACAATCGAGACAATCTCTCCTGTACCATCATTGATTGCACTCTAGCTCACGTTGTTGCCTGCGCAGATCCCATGGAGATCCTCTATGGGTTTGGGGTCATCTACATACAAGGATGCCCTGTGATAAATCTCATAACTTGACACGGATCTTCAGCTTTGATGCTGGGCTTTCATTACTGGCTGAAGGGCGTTGTTTGTGAGAGGGATCTTCATGTAAAGTGCTCGTGAACGATCACAGGCCATGCAGGCAGAGTTTATGATCATGGGGGTTACAAGGAGAAGTGGGGACAATGCCGCATCTCAGCTATACTCATATATAGGTTTTGAGGTATGTATGTGGTCATGCTGGTGGCAGTGATGACAGTCATTTTGGAAAGGAGGAGCTGGGGCCCGGAATGAGGAGGAGAGACTAAGTCGTTTTGCAAGAGGTTTCAGTTATGAGGCTTTTGGATGGATAATAGAGCCCAACCAAGTCAGAGCTAATTTCGATGAAAACCCCCATGCAAATGTTTACATAGATACAGAACACATATTTACATGCACATCCTGGGTGTTGCTCCTGGTCAGGAGATGCTGTACCTCTGCCCCGCTGTTTCCATATTGATTATCTTTCCCCACTTAGTTCTGCAATGTTAGTGACTTACTGTGGAAATTCTGCTCTCTTTTTAAGCTATAATGTATAGGCTATAATGTTTAGCTAAAAAAAGATTAAACATTTAAAGAATTACATGTCTTCATTGTGGTTCGATTCTTCACCTGTGTTTAACTCAATGTACTGTATTTGGCCATAATGTCACATCACAATATATCAAGGTCAGCGTTCCTATTGTTGCACAGAGTGTGGTAGCACATGCAAGTGCCAGGCCTTTGTGTTCATAACCTCTCAATTATTTTCTGTCACTTTTGATGTTTTTTGTATTTTGGTCAGAACTGCGACTGTAAGGTTCAGGGCAGGAATCCTTCTCTTGTCCAACCTAATTCCTTAATGATGCCCACTAACTTGCTCTTGAGTCCATCAGCAAGAGTCTCTTGGGAATGAGGTCAAGATGTGTGGTACGTGAACTCTGACCTCTGGTGTCCACAACGGTCTGACCTGCAAATATGCCCTTGTAACACATAGGTCACCAATGGGAACTTGTCAAGGTCCTTGTGCAAACAGGTTAGACCCATTGTTTGTAAATAGGATGACCAGCTGCCTTACTGCCCATCACTATAATTATCACCCATAAAGAGGCACAAGGCCCAGTTCAGAGAAAGCTGATAATGATTCCCATTTAGAGGAATCACTTATCAAAAAACATTTTTTTTGTTTTCCAATAACGTCTATAACTTTTTTCATGTGTAAACTATTTACTTTACAAAAAGCAAAAATTGTTTCTATGTAAAAAAAAAAAAAACGTAATTCCTACATATGCAACAATAGTGTTGCCTCCATTGGTTAAGAAGGGCACAATTGTATAAAACAATTAACCAAAAAGATGAAACATGACCAACTGCACGTTATTACCAGCAAAATCAGTCATGGCCACATAAATCAAGTCCGACATTGTTGAGTGCCAATCATTGCCTTGTTAACCCCCTAATCCAAAACAAATTGCCCCCCCTTCCATGCTCAGTAAACACTTTAGCTGTGTCCACCCAATGTGGCCACCCCCCGACCCCTTGGAGGGCGTGGTGTGGCTGACCATATCCTCATTTGACCTGCATCTCCCATATGGAGAGAGGCAGTGAACGGATTGAGGAGAGACACTGCTTGAGGGTCAGGGGTTAAATGACCGGGACTGTTTACAAGGCAATGGGGAGTTTAAACAACAGACAATTGTCCAGTCTTTGTCCTCAGCCTGTTAATGACTCAATTAAAAACTATTGTTTATTTTCATCATAGGATGTTAGCAATATTAATAAAAAAGACATAGCCTATTAATTACAAAAAAAAATCATTTATATTATAAATGATATTATATAGATGTTTTGTATCAGTGTGATACAGAAAGACTATTTATTTGGCATGGGAAATATGTAGAACTGATATGAAAAATATAAATAGGTAACATAATTTCTTTTGTTCACTGGTAATGTAGTGCTGGGTTCAAATCTAAGCCTTCCACACCTTGCCTTCTATATTGCTTCTCACACAGGTTATGAATCTGATTAACGCAGGGTTTGCTTTTGTTTGGACCCCCTCTGTTTACATAAAGAGGCCCAGTGGGACCAGCCCTGGGGGTCAGGGGGTCGAACCTTGCTTGTCAGAGAGCCTTGTGACATTTCTTTCCCACGTTTCCCGGCCCCCATTGTCCGTGGTGAGGAGCCCCTCTTAACGTTTGGCCCGGGGAGGTAGTGTGGCGTGAGAGGGAGGCCTGGGGGCATTGGACCCTCAGCGGGTCCCTGGGAAACGGGCGTAACCAGGCGGGGCTGAGGCGAGCGGGGGACAGCATGGGGTCATTTTCCGGCTTGCTGCCCCTCTAAAGGGCTTTGGAGCACAGTATTGGCCCCTGGAGGAGTGCTGGTGTGGAAGGCGGTACAAAGGCCTTTGTGTGTGTGTGTGTCTGTGTTTGCGTGTGAGAGAGTGAGAGATTAAGGAAGAGAGATGTGTGGCTGACTACACACCTCAGCAGGTTTGTGGGGGTATCACAATGATTATTTTATAAGTTGGCTATAAACTATGGTCTCTGATTTTATTAATAAATAATAATATTGATAATAGAAAACGTACAATACTGGCATGGGGATTTGAGCAAGGTAAAACCAACAACCAAGGTAACAACGAAAGACTAAGATGTGTGATCACAAAACATGGAGTGAATATTCAGTATTATTCAGTAATTCTGCTGTTGACGAGTATTCAGGATTGACACATAATTGTTGATGATTCAAAATACAAATACAAACAACACACAAACAACTTAAAAACTTCAATTTCGATGAAAATAACGAATTATAAACTGCACATTCTGTGTGAGCTTAAGTATTAGCACTACGATAAGATAAGATATAAAGTATATTGCTCAACAGAGTAGAACATAGTTAATAACGCCTCAATTTGAGCTGTGTTTAAGTAACAAAAGTGTAACATTTTACTATAAACAGTTCACGAAGCGAAGACAAATAAACATATTCTATTACCAATTTTTATTGTTTGTTTGATTAGCTAAATATGCCTTGTTTTTTATAGACCAGCATGATCTTGACAGATATAATATGGACACACAAATTCCTTTTCCTCTCACCTTTCCTCACTAAGTGGATGTGCATTTGCATGTTTGCCTCTTATAGTGTTACACTCAGGGTTTTCATCTTTACTTCCCAATGTCGGAGCGACACGGCGCGTTCGGCCTCCCTGATAAACGTGCGGGACCAAATGCGGGTAATTAACTTGTGGTCTGTTGTGCCTGTCACGCTTGCGCACTCAAGTGAATACATATGCACGTTCATTTTCACAACGACAATTTTCACGTCAGACACAAGAAAATGTACGTTCATTTACATCTAATGTGACACAGGGTCTGGTCCGGAATAATTTGCATTTCTTTCCGAATCAGGACCTTGGTCCGGAGTTTGAGAAGGACGTAATTTGAAGCTAAAACACAGCTATTGAATAATAAATAGACATCAGCAACATTTATAAATAAAACATATCATTCTGCCATTATCACCTTTTCTCTGTCTACATGGCAGAAAAAGAACATAACCCACATTCCCACTTATAATAATCCTGCTTGAATCTTCTCAAAGTCTAAATCAATGTGAAAAGTAACATGTGGCTGTGGCTGTGGCTTTGTTGATCCAAAATAGTTGCGTGCTTGCTGGTTTTGAGAGAGGATGATAGAGAAAGAACCTTCCACCCCTATACACACATAGCACACACACGAGCACACACACTTCCACCACTACTAATGTTCTTGTGGAGAGCAAAGCCAGAAGCAGTGGAGGATCTTGAGGGAGAAGGAGACCGTGCCATTTCTCTCATCTTGGTGCAGCTTGCATGTGTGCTGATGAATGGCAGCCATTTTGTTTTTATGTATTAAAGATTCCCTGCGCCCCCTTCCCATCTTTACACTTTTGAGGTCATCCCCTGGGGAGCTTTGTAACTATAGATAAAATATACACACCTTGAACCTAGCTTTTTCATCATTTTGCCTTATTCCTTAACCCTTAAACACATTTAAATTCATTTTCTTTTTCTGACGCAAAATAATAATAAAGCTACAGTCTGCTCAGGCTTGAGGGGGAAAAAAGAAAAAAATATAATTTTTACACAGGGAGAAAACAGAGAGAGGCACGCTTTGTTTGACTCCGTTAGACCATGCAAGCTCCAGAGTGCCATATATAAAAGTTTCAGTAAAATGTCTATTCATCCTATTGTAAGTGTACCTGGGCTGCACGTATTACCAGCAGCATATCAGCCAAAAGAACTAGCCAATGTCCGCACTTCACCACATCGCAGACAAAACATTGCAATCTAGTGGTTGATAGCAACTATTTTCTTGCTTCTCTCTTTAGCAGAATTGTTTCCTGGCCCTTACGAATTGAGTGTATCAGGTGTTAAACAATGGAATAGGGATGCTTTATCGGACTAGAATATTATGGAAAGGGTCTCAATTGTTTGTTTTTTTTACTTAAAAAACTAAAAAACAAACTTTGTTTCAATTTCAATGCGAGAAAAGGGCACCAAACCTTTGCATCTGAAAAAAAAAGGTAAAAACCCCACGTGCTTTGGATGCACTACAGCATATCCACACATCTCTCGTCGCGTGGGAGGAGGCCATTTTATTTTCAAATGTATTTATTCATGGATCTGACATTTTGAACAACCTCCGAATGCCTGCAGAGTTACAAAGCAAGCTAATTTTCTACAATACTATAGGTTTAACCCTCTTTCACTGTCCATAGGCTGTTGGATCTGCAAACTATTCACATGTTGTCTTTCTCTCTATGCCTCCTGCACTCCCAAAGCCTGAACCTGAACTTGGGAGTGCAGGCACAGATTTATATGCATACCCCTCCTTTGATGAGGGTAAATATTCGCACAGACAGCCAAGGTGCCCCCGTCATTACCCGTGTGCTGTGTGTTTGCCCACCAGTTAAATTCTTAGGGGGGTTGTTTGGTGAGATGAATGGGGCCAAAGTGCTGAAGGACATATCAGAGTTCAGCAAACAAAACCTCCCCTGATTGGCTCAACGGCAGCTCGATCCAGTGGGCGGAGTTAGCAGCGCGGAGGTGAGAAGTGAGCCGTTGTTTTATTTTGCCTGGTCATTTAAGGGCTGCTGTGAATGGCTGGGAGGTGCGGCGCCCAGTTGTGCTCGCCATCTCTCTGTCCCTGTTGGATCTGTGGAGATAGCCGAGGTGCTGTTCACCTCCAATAGGAAAAACCCTGTCAATATTCATCTATTTAATAAGCCTGAATGTGCTGCTCGCAGTGCCTTTTGAAGACTGTGGGGTCTGCATTTCCCTTTGATGTTCCTTCATTGTCAGACCCTCTATCTGAAATCTTCCAAGATGACATTTTCTTTTTTTTTTCTTCATTCATTCAATCCAACCTCAAAGGTTTCAGCAGTATTTCTCTAGTCCACAATGCTTTGTTGTACAGAAGGGGGAGGGAGGGGGGCATTCAAGTTGGCTGTAGTTCCCCACTCGGATTTCTATCACTGGGTAATGGAACACCAGGAGATTTAGCCAAGGATGTTCCTGACAAAATATGTATTTTTATATGTGCCTCGCCTACTGAAGTGCAGAAGCCGATTGCAACAATTTACTTCCGTTTCCTTAAGTCAGAAACACAGAGATGCATTGAAGCACATTTGCACACATGCACCTGAACAAACACATGCCCACACGGTCAACAAAAGGCGCACTGTGCCATTGTGCGTTGATTAGAAATCCATAGTGATCCATAGTGAAGTCATACATTTGCTTCGCCAACAGATTTTAGCATTCTATTACCAAATTAAAATGACTTGTAGAAACAGGTCAAACTTAGTCTGGGTCCCATGACGTCCATCATGGTTGACTTAGTCAGGAAATCGTGTGGGGTGGGGGGTAAACCAGAAAGTGGTGTTAATGCAACTTAAGAATTGTCAACTGACATGAAATATAAAAGAAGAAGAAGAGATTACAAAATTCAATGGTGACTACAACGCTTGTGTGGTATTCCCAGTTCTGTTAGTTGATGACGTTGCAGGAAAACAGTATAATGAAGTCACTCCTGCATGGAATTAATACACAAATCACCTTTAATATATGCCAAGTCTATTCTTAAAATACTTTATACAATTAGAAATAAATCCTTAGTTGCCGCAGCAGCATATTTGTCTTGACTTTGTTAGAATTTGTGGAAAACTAGCTTTTTCAATTAGGTGAATTACTGAGCTCACCTGGTAACGTGACCACAAAGGCAAAGCAATTCAGTCTTCCAACGTGCAAATTGAATCCCACTAAATCACCCAATATGCTTTTTTGAGCCATTTATTATTGGCATTGAATAAAATGTCACGAGATAAGACCCATTTGTCCGGCCTTAACATTTAAGCAGCCAGTGAACTGAGTAATAGATTGAAATAAAAAGATCAAGGTGAATTTCTAAGAGCATAATGATACACTTTATCCTAAGGTGTCTGTTTCATTATAAGTGTATTACAAATATAACGTAACCCTACTGTAATCATGACAACAAATGCCCCGCTTGGTTAACCTGATGATGAAACGCCTTTTTTGACCTCTCACCTCAAAATATCTAACCAAAACCTTGGTTATGGAGCAGCTAAGAAGGCAAAAAAACGCAAAGTGGAGCTTAGTCGATGGAGTCCTGGCAGCGCAAGCAGCGCAAGCAGCGTCACCGTGAAATGAAAAACGTGGACTTTCCAAATCTATAAAGTGTCTTTCAAGCTCTGGTTGGAGGAGGACAGGACAATAGGATCCACACTCCCTCGCGCACAGCTGTAATGTCAAAACGACGTCCTTCATTTCTTCCTTCTCATATTCAGCTAATTTGAGTCTTCCCGTGTCTTTGTGGCGCTGTGTGCTCTATACATCTTCACCCGCCATTCCCTCACACGTTTTCACTGTGTGCACTTACTCTAGAGGACCTATACACTGGCAGATAAGAGGAAGCGAACTCTCGTCGGCATAATTCTGAAGCGTGGCTTTGAAGCTGAATGTGAAATAGCAGCCCCGCTCCTCTCTGCTCCTCTCCGACCGGTAAAATAAGGGGCCCTCTCGTTAAAAGCACTTTACCTGTGCTCCCTCTATGGATCATTGCTCTCATTAAACAGTTTTTGGGTTACATTCAAATTACAATTACTCCGAGCACTAACTATTAATGGGCACATGGGTTGAGAGAGTAAGAGAAATGTTTCTGACATTCCTTTTTATATCCTTTTAAGCATAAACTATCCTATGCCTGAATGGGGATTGATTTCAAAGATGGCCAATATTGAACCGTACACGAAATCACAGCTAAAAATGTTAAACCGTGCGTTAGATTTTAATCTTGTGCTCTGCTGGGAACAGTTAGTAAAATAATGATTATGTGTTAAAAATAAAGAACAGAATTTTATCTCCAGACTGAACTACATACCGGAGCACATTTGTGCCCCTATGTGACCTTTCAGTACTCACCGAGTGAGTTTTGCCATAGTTGAATATGCAACACACTCATTACAGTGTGCGCACAGGCCAGTGTGTGTTTGTCTTAGGAGTGTTGTATATGTATTAGACTGTTTTCGGACACCCCATGGGTCCTACTGCACAATGAGGAGTATAGGCAAGATGCTTTTATCCGCTTACCGCAGAGATCCTGTTTTGTGTGTGCGCGCGTGTGTGCACGTGTGTATGTGCATGTGCGTGTGCATGTGTGAGAGAGAGAATGAGCTAGAGATATAAGAAAATGTCACCTGGGGCACAGGTAGGTAACACTTTTTTGTATGGAAACACACCAAGTATTCCTTATGGGACACTTAGATTTCACAATACATTACAATTAAATGAACTGATTTATCTTTCTATGTGTTTATCCAAAGCAACTTGCAACTGTGAGACAATACAAAGCAACAGTACAGTAGAAAACCTTGAAGAAAAAGTACTAAGGTGCTAAATAAAGACAAAGTATATGAGGGTATATATCAGGGAATAAAAAAACAAATGTGCACCGTAAGTGCTACTTAGGCAATATAAGTGACAGTTCACACTTTGCATTAAGTGTTCCTCAGATAAAGACAAAACCTATTTCTAAAAGACTCATTGCTTCCACTGAGAGATTCTTTTAAGTGCAGAACCCGCTGACTGCCAAAGGGAAGGAGGGCAGCTACTCGTCAAAAAGCTGTCGAATGTCTCAAATTAATCAAACTAAATTGTCCTGCTCAAATTCTGTAATTCCTTGTCTGATTGTTTAAAATTAAAGCAAATCGTATCGGTGAGCCAGCGCAATTTTGCATTTTGTGTGTCGCTTCAGGAACGTGCGGGGCGGCAATTCACTTTCAACTGCCTTGCATGCGTTTGTGTATGCAGGTTCACCGTATGTGTGAGGGCCTCTCCTAGTGACTGCCTGGGGCTATAGCACAGGACGTAATCCCATGTATGCCTCCAGTCTCTTAGCTGCCTGCGTAGATGTGGAGAAACGTTTTAGCCCCTGCAGTGTGCCGTAGGGCACAAGTGCCTTGCACTCCGCACCGCTAACAGACAGCAGCTGCCTGGTGCAGCTCCAACACAGTTTCCTCCCTGCTCTCAATATTTGTGAGGGACTCTTCATTGTGTGGCACAATTCAATTTGCCGAAGTGAGACATGGCTTAAGGAGGGGGAAATTGACTTTTGACAGCCATTATATTAAAGTATGCTCACTTTCACAAATTTGTATTAGTGTCTGCAGGAGAAGCGCAATCTCTTGCCTGGAAATCGCATCATCTACTCACTGTATAGCCTCATTTTGTGTGTCACTTGGTTGTGCGAAAGCTAAGAAATAGTAAGTAAAATATGCTTACAGTCAAACCAAATGCCATGCATTGAAACAACAAAACAATGAGAGCAGATATTCTCAGTGCTCAGCTCAAATTACATTTGACAACGAATTCAAGGAAACGGTCACTGACACGAATAGCCATATTTAGTAGGTGCAAATAAAAAAAATCACTTACAAACAGGAAGAGACATTTTCTAGGCATTTGACCTAAAAAACGTTAGAAAAAAGAGTCACATTTCTTTTGTGGAAAATCTCATCATCAACTATAAGTACACGAGCAAACCAATACCTCTACATATTATTTCTGAACCATTACTGTATTGAGTAGAGTAGCATTAGTAGCCCTAAATGTTTTTTTGCCTTTGCATGATTAATACTATTTAGTCATAAATACTGTCAAAGTGTATTTGATCAATCGCTCAATTAATATGGTAGAATACTTGAATTACTTTGATAATGTCATTTTTTTTTTTAACGTTTTTCTGTGAATCCTGTCGTAGCCTCTGTTCTCATCCTTTCAACTGGTTTCTTGTTACCGTGGCCTGACTTCCTGGTGTGTTTGTCGAGAGTTCTGATCGGGTTGGCGAGAAGAGCCGAGGGGGTGACAGTTGGGCCTCTTCATTCTCATCATGATGCAAGTCCAACCACTGATCTCATTTCTGCTTTCTATGGTTACAACAGAACACAGCAGAAAGACAGATCAATAGGTGTCATAATCAATAGGTCAGACTGAGGAATCACTGAAAGGTCAGTGCCGATCGATTCCCACACTATTACACTGCAACCTCTCAGCTGTTGCATGTTGGTCATTAAGTATGAAACCCTGCAGGATGCCAGGACCCCTGCTCGCTGAGAGTAACATCAACTAATCCTAATTATTAGTTCTGCTCTGGCTGAAGGGGCATTTTCTCCACCTTTGTGTGATGTGCTCCGTTACGATATCTGCCCGGCCCTCACACCCCTGACTTGTCTCTCTGCGAGACAGTGCCTCGTTAGGAAAAAGTCAGCTCACCCCCCGCTGCATATGGCTGCTTCCATACCATCATTAAAGTGTGACAGGGCCCTATGTGGCCGCCATGCCGCAAGCTTCTCGGACCAGCATTCTTGAGCTCCGGGAGCCGAGGCTGGAGCCACGAGGGGTACAGATCACAACTCCTATACGACTCAGCTCAGACTCATTCTGGCCGTCCGTGGAGTTAGCGAGACATTCACCTGAGCTCTCCTCCGTGCAGGGGAAGAGGGCAGCAGCAGCCGTTTGAGCCAAATCTGATTTTCACCTCTGTCTGGACTGGTGTGAAGTTATGATGGAGTTTTGACTGGTTTGCGAAATACAGTGTCATGGGGGTGACAAAATGAACGCCAAGAGGCACCTTCGGTAAGGTGCTGTAGCCCATGAAATCCTGCAATGCTGCCATAAAACGTGCAATAAAATGCCCCTGTATTTTCTCCTGACAATCCTCAATTTTATTTATACCCAGAACACCAGTTATTAAAATAATCATCCACACAAACCAGACTGACGTGCGCATAGAGTGCCGAAAATTGGGGCCCGTGCCGTAGCCAAGCAACTACACAGGTTTCTTTTTACCCCCTTAACCCATTTTGTCCAGCACTTCATTCCTGACATGGCATTAGCATAAATCTCCAGCCCATAGAGGTAATGATGGCATGAAATTATAGCTGCCTCAGCAGACCCTATTCCCCTCTCTGCTCTCCCTCCCTCTGGGTCCAAGGTCTCAGCCTTCGACTGAGACCGTCTCCCATGCCGTCTTTCTCTCCTTCCCATCCCCATCTATTCTCCTATGCCTCCCAGTTCCATTCAAAGGGAATGTGTTACTGAATTTGAAATTGAGTGCCCTTCTTTCAAGGACCACAGCTAATGAGACGTTTTGCCTTGAAATCCGGGCTGGATGGGGGAGACCCTGATGGGCGAGGCCTGGAGATGATAGCCACCCTGAACATCAGGTGTAAGACCGTCCAGATGTCTCACTGCTGAGGAGGGGTAAGGGCCTCTCTATAGGAGCGAGAAATAAGTAGAGGGCTTTATAGACGGAGCGCACTGCTCTGGGTCACCTGGGGCTGCTATTGTGAATCCAAGAGCCGACCCGAAATAGCAGGTCTGTGTGATCTGCATCTATGTGCAAAGAGAAGACACCAGCCAGGCCTTCCTCTTTTGCATACATGTATTAGGGGCTGCATTGTTCAAAAAAAAAAAAAAGCTCACACGGGTCCGAGGAGAGATAAGGGGTGACAATTAGATTGGGATGGGAGAAAGTAGATTTGAGAGGGTCAGAGTGAGTTGAGGAAGGATGGAGTGTGGTGAGATGGAGAAGGGAGTCGAAGAGACGGAAAGGGGGTCGGGCCCATAGAAACAGGTACACTTGACAGTTTGCGGTCCGGGGATCATCCGAGAGACGCTGCATGGGTGCAATGATGAAAGGAACAGAGAGCTTTGCGTCCTAGGGGTTCTCCCATTAATCAGAGGCCCCAAGGAGAGAACCTTGCAGCCTATGGGCCCCTGGCCGCTGCTAGCCACTGTCATGCTAATGAAAGAGGCTGCGGGTGTGAATGGAGAGGCTAGCTTGTTACCAGCGTGCTAATTAATGCATGCAGCAGGGCTGTGTGTTTGTGTGTGTGGGTTTTTTTTTTGCATTCTAATGAGTTGTCTGTGTACGTGCGAGAAAGCGTGTTGTTGAATGACAGGGATTTGGAGCACGCAGTGAGACGGATGTGCGACAAGGTTTAAAAATGAGGACTCAAGAGTGTGGCGCACAGCAAATGCATGCGGGAGTAGTTTACAATCGGGAATAACCTGATAGTGAGACTCGAACTGAAGTCTGACATGCAAGATATTTTTAGCTTCAAATCGTGGAAAAAATGACAAGGTCTGCTAGACTTTGATTTAGCCATAAACCCCCAAAAGTGCACCGCTTCTCTGTGTAATGAGGAATTAACTTTGATCAGTTTAAACATTAAGACATTCCTTCAAAGAAAGAATCAAAATGATTCGGCCTGCACCTGCCTCCAACGTTGTGTGGCAGAAACAATACTGTGGGGTTGGCTTTCCCACAACGAGGCCACATCGTACAGACTGCTGTTTGTCATTGCTCTTGTCTTGTCATGTCCCAGACTATATGACAAACTGTTATCCTTGGAGATCTGTGAAGGGGTCTCGGCCCAGACAGCTCGCTCTGTCTCGACCGCGTTCCCACGGACCAATAGATAGGGGGGGGGGACTTGTGGACAGCCATAGGATGCAGCATATGGCCCTAGGCCGCAATATTGTCTGAGCATTGTTGCACGTGTCACTCAGACAAGACGCAGGGGCGTGTGTCACAGCAAAGGGAGAGCCGTGGAAGTCTGTGACCTTTTAATTTGCCGGTGGCCTCTCCCACAGACCTCGGTGTTGGCCGTCATTCAGTTACTTGGGACTCTATCAGTCTTATCTGTATGGACAAGGGACGTGTTTGCTCAATTTAATTTAGCTGATGTAACCCAGGTGTAAAATCCATAAGTAGAGGTTCGTCATGAAATGCTGCACTGACACTGACACGAGATTTTCTCTTCACAATGGGGGCTGAGATAAATTAGGTTAAATGCACCGAGGTTGTGGTCTGTGGGAGAATAACTATTACGCCTGGAATGTGAAATTGTCATCTTTAAAGAATTAAAGTTATTATATAGAGCATCAGCACCCTCAATATCTCAGTGGATGTGACCCAGTGCAGATTTACTGACAGAAAACAATGAAACATATTCTACTTTTTCTATCAGTCAGCTTATACACATTTATAACAGCCTCCTATAATATGGTCTGTGCCTTTTAAGGTCTCATCGGTGTGACAAAAGTTTAAAAAGAGTCCGAAATTTGGATTTGATGCAATCGTAAATTAATTTTCACAGTAGATGCAGATACAGTCTTTATTTTTCGCATGCAGTTCTGTCTTCCGTCAGATAGCTACCTCTGTGTGAAAATAACAAAACGTATACTGTAGGTCACACTCTTGCTTCATGAGTGAGATACACAGGAGGTACTGCCTCCTATAGCCCACCCTACCCCCAACCTTGTCCACCCTGTAAAGTGCTATTATAAAAATGTCAAGGGGTCTCTCTCTTGTCCTGCCTGTCAAAATCACGTGCCATTATGCAAATCACAGTGTGAACACACACTTTCAAAGATTTACATAGGCTATAAGGGCTATAGGCAATGCTGAATTCAGATGATTACAGTATTAATCTGAAAGATACATAATGCGTATGTACATTTAGCCCATTAAAATGAGGATGAATATTTTACATCTGCCCTTGAAGTTTAAGACATTATCATTCTGTTAACATGTATCATCATCATGTGATATGCACAACAACAAAGTCTTGCACAAAAGCCGACTAATACAAATTTAAAATGAATGTTTAAAATAAATGATTTTGTTATTATTCATCTCATAAAGAGTCAATTTAGGCGTAATTTAAATTCTCCACAAATAATATAAATCGAAAAAATATCCAAATCATACATCAGAATTAGAAGCAAATACGATCATTGGCCTGTCAGTCGAGTCAGTCTGAAAAGCTGTTTTTTTTTTATAGATTCTTCAAATTGGAAGGCTTTTCTTCCTTCTTTACTTAACAAACGCTTGTCACTTTGTTTTTGCCCTTCCAAGAGGACAGAGCCATGTGACGCAATTTAAAATAAAGCACTAAAAATTAACAGTGCACACTCTGGGGCCCTCAGCAACACATCCACCAAGTTTTGAGTTGATCCGATTAGCCAGGAATTCTGTTTTTATCAGTATGATGATACTTAATGGTCCAATGGCAGCACCCACTTAAACTGAATTAAAGTCATTTCCTTAGAAACGATTAGACAGAAATGAATATGTGGTTTCATTCTGTGACACTTCTCAACTCGTTCACTGGTCTTAAATGCCTGTGTTTGAATTGCGATATCTGGAGGGGTTTTGCGGTTATGCAGATTTGGAAATTGTATGTGCAAGGAAAGAGCAAAAGGGAGACATAACAGGTAGAACTATATCCTTTTGGTGGGGAGCATGAAAGTACCTGAAGCAGAGGTCAACCATATAATGTTCCCATTCAGAGGTAGGATCATTAAAGCCATTTGCCATGATTTTCACTGATTCACAAGTAATGGCAGAGGTCCTCATAGAGAGAGTAACAGAAAAGAGCTATGTGTATCTTGGGTGCATCCTTCTGCTGCTCCTGTACTTATGGAAAATCAGGACAGGAAGGATACCTTTACTGCATGGTGCTATCCATTAGCTGCGGAGGGAGCACGAGGGAGGAAACCACAGAGAGCAAGAGCGGAAGAGCGATTGGGCCTTCCGTTTTGACAGCACGGAACCGGAATGCTGCTTCATTGTTTGTTTCTCGGAGCAGAGTAGTCATGGATGTGGTTTGAGTGACAGTGAGTCCGATGCACGCTGACATGTGGAGCTGCTTCGCATTTTCTCTAATTGCTCCATATTGCCAGAGCTTGGCACACATGTAGAGCATGGTAAGAGGCGCCGCTTTTTAGGTCGAAACAGAGAGTGCTGTGATTTGGCATACAAAGAGAAAAAAGGAGGCACGGGGGGTGGAAGAAGAGCAGGAGGAGGAGAAGGGCTAGAAGAGGACGCATTCTATTATTCTTCATAGACTACCCTGAAGGATGGAGAGGTGCTGGCCTTGTTTGTACAACTCTGTGGCATGATAATGTCCTGCATTAAATCTCTCGCCAGTTAAAGCATAGATACAGTGCCGGCGCACCAGATAGATGCCATCGGGTGCAGTCTACCTATCAGGTGTCAATGATGCAAGCTATGGGCTGTGAGGAACTTATCAAAGTAGAAACAAAGGCGGGGATGTGAGGAGCACAATACAGGGGCAGACGTGGCGTCAGTTATGATTCATGGTGTGCTGAAAAGCACAGAGATTGGAGGAAATCCTTGCGAGGGAGGGGGAGAAAAAAGCCTCGATCCTTGCTGATGCTATTTTAATTAAATAGTTGCTAGGATACATCGCGCAGAACGGCAGGGGTGGGTGGTGTGGCACAGGCGCCCGGGCGAAGGGAGTGGTGTGTGTGTTTGTGTGTGTGTGTGTGTGTGTGTGAGGGGACATGTCCCTGAACATCGAGAGCACATCCCCTTTTCCACACCGAATCTATAATAAGGATTTCAAAAGTGAGGCATATTGACATGAAATACAGTGAGAGCGATTTTATGCTCTCTAAAACTCTCTCCAGTTCTCTCCCTCGCTCGCTCCCCTATATTCATCTGTCTTTTCATTTTTCTCAAACAGATCGGGGGGACGGGGGTGGGGGGTGGGACATCCCCTTTCATCTTTGTGACAGAGCCTTTCGCCTCCACTGGTGACTTACTGAAGACTAGTTCTCCCACTGCAGCCAGACGGTGGTGAATGCCACAGGCCTGCATGCCCTGGCAACCATTCCTGTTTCAAACAGCCCCCCCCCCCCACGCACACGCGCACAGACACACACACAGCCACACACTTCCTCCAACCTAGTTCAGCTCTCCACTCCCAGCCTCCGTCCACGACTTTGACCACACAGAAACCTAGACAGGGCACTGATGGATGGGGCTGGAGACAGCACAGAGCCCCTTGATGTTGGAAATAAATCTGACAGGCCCCACTGGATAAGGCCAAACATAATCTTTCTCATTGAGTCCAGGCTGAAGAGTGTGTGTATGGGTTTGTCCTTTTTTTTTTTTTTGCACACCGCTTTTTCTTTATTTTCAACAACCCTCCGTCTTCTCCTCCATGCCCCTTCTTTCTTCTTCCACTTCTTTCCTCTATGCCAGCAGAGATAATGCCATCATTTACAGCTATGCATTGTAGAAGATAAATGATTGCTGCATGCACCCCACCAAATAATAGTCTTTTTGGCAGGAAGAAAAAAAAAATCAAAAGGAATCCTCTCCCTAATGTGCTAAAAGTGATATATAATTCTCAGTTCTTTCATTAGAAATAAAATTGATAATGATTAAAATGTTCTAGGTTTTCTATAGTGGTTCCCTTTTCATATTGTGGAGTGAAATATTGCACAATGACATTTTTCTTTCTTCACATAAGAATGTCTCCTCAGTGTATGGAGCGGGCTTTAAAGAAGAAACAAACACACACACACACACACACACACACACACACACACACACCACACACACACGCACACACACACACACACACACGCACGCACGCACGCACGCACCCACACATAATTTTGCTAACTTTTTTTTCCTAAAACAACCTCTCTTGATGCATATGGAGCATAAATATGTTTGAGTCGCAAACCGCTATTTCTCTTTTCACCTTCACACCCCAGTGTCTCTCTAGCAGGATGGAGCTCCAAAATATTTGCGTGCATTTCTGCACAGAGGCCGAATGTCCACAGGCCAGTTTCCCCCCTGGGACCTCAGGTCACGGTGATAGGTCAAAGGTTGTTTGATGCAACAGGGTGTCAATATGTAATTCGTGCAGACAAGCAGGATCAAATGGCAAATGAACTCTCTGAACAAGGTCATGTATTCAATGATGGTTGAGGGACTAAATAGATTACACATTTTATGAAAATATCCTTATCCATGTTTCTAAATGTGCTGACAAAATATAACAATGGTTATATTTTATGTGCAAACGCCAGGAATATAGATATATACATTACAATGATATATGTTTATATTCCTTCTTCAGGGACCAGGAAAAAAACTACAAATAAGCTAATCTAATAAACGTAAACTATGGCCAGACAGAATATTTTTGAAATGTCCTTTCAATATTAATATTAATATTGTTTTAAATATGTCTATATTTTTATCCCAAAAGAAATATAATCAGAGGTGACCCATAACGCAACGTAGTTAGGCCAAAAAATAATAATCAACCATTCTTCATATTGAAGGTACAATCTAATTGACAGGCTCAGCGTGAATTTCCTCCCTAATTCCAGTGTAATGCTCACCTTCATTCCAATGACTTTTACATTTCCTGAAAACAGTGCAGAGTTACATTGTCTTAATTAGGAAGAAAGACTAGCTTCATACAGCAATGTGTGGGAGGACCTGTAGGTTGAACTTCTCTGTGAATGCAATGTGCATCATCAGCCTTATAAAAGGAAACGCTGGAAATTAACTCTGGTGGACCTGAGGCACGCAAGAACAACAGGACCCCGCCAGCCAAATGATGCAGTTTGTACTTGCCTGTTTGTGCCCCTGTATGAATGTAGATACACGTGTGTATAGTCCATGTAAGTGCATTTGCACAAGCATCGAACCACAAAGGAAGCAATTTTATAAATGTCTGTTACTGTATTAATTTTGTAACTACTGTAGATGGGAGAAATCCCCAGCAAAGAAAGCATGATCTAGGCTGCTGCTCCTTTGTCATATAGTTAGAGCATCACATGTGCAAAAGTGCATCAAATTTTCAGCAATTCAGAAAGAGAATAAAAGAGATAAAAGGATGAAGACAACGATGCATTTCTCACAATTTTTCTAATATACTGTCAATCAAACTGCGGCATGAATGACACTAATATTATTTGATGCAGCATTCCATATCAAAGATCTCATCGATACACTGTCCTCCCCCCCTATTATCACCATCATCATTCGGACATGAAAGCAGAGAAACAAGTGGCGCACCATTGCCAAGGAGAAACCTTGATCTCTGTGCATTTGCATTCGCCACCTTGCTCCACTGGATGTGTGAATGCCTTACCAAAGTGCTCTCTGATTGGATGGCACGGAAAAGCTGGCATTCTGCTAATGCTCAACGCTCACAGGCTCTCCCCATCCCCCTAACACACTGTCACACTCAGTTGGTGGCACTAGGGGGCAGTCCACCCTGTTGGTTGCTATTGCTGAGGCACCTACAATAAGATTTTCATTAAGAGAGAGAGTTTAAAGCATATCTAATTAATGTATTCATTTATGTGGATTACTTAAAAATCTATTTAGTTCATGTGAGTTTAATGTTATATATATTTAGCATTAAAGTATGGGAAGGAAAAAAAGCTGTGCACCACTTAGTTGATTAATTAAGTTGAGCACCGCTTTTCTTGTAAATCATGGCTTTTAAATACAATTCACAAAATACGTATTTCTCCAGATTCAAAATCTTCTCCAGAAAAATGTAACATTGGATGACGCAACATTAGATAAAGGATAATTAGATAGTTCCTTGCAAAAACAAAGGCCAATCTAAAACTGTAATGAGCGGGCATGTGTCTTTAAACGCAGCTTTTTTTTGTAATTGTGCTATTTGAAAGAATGATAAGCAAGACTCTCATCACATCCGTTTGATGTGCCAAGCCATAAAAAAGCTGAGGTGTATCTGGAATTTAAAAAATTAACTAAATATAATACATTTGGTCAAGAGTGCTAATCAACTTATGCACAGCAAATTTGCATATATGCTCTATCACTCTGTCACACACGCGCACAATCGCAAACGCACGCACACGCACTGAGGAGTGCTGTTGGCACTGTCTGTGGTATGGTGTCTTATCAGGAGGCTGCTAATTAAAGGCCTACAACACTGAAGCAAGGAAGCCCCAATGGAACAATGTTCATCTGGAGATGAATTAATGTAGTAGCAGTAGTGATTACCACAAGGGCAACCAGCCATTTCATATTTTCAGCACAGGGCAGTGGACCTCAAATTCTGACCATGATTACATTAGATTACATTTTCTTTGGCGCTTTTTATCGAAAGTGACTCACAATCAGGGCATTCAAACAATAAAGATAAAAACTCAGACCAGAGCTATGTCGATACACTTATAGGAAATAAAACTCATAATTGTGAGTGCCTCCAAATGTGCCTCCAAAGTTAAAAAAGAGCAAAAGCGGTTGACACCCCCCCACCTTTTTTTTTGAAGATGTAATCGAAATAATGGCAGAAATAATTTTCACACACACTCAGTTGCAACGTGTCAATTTTTTGTTTAACGATACAATTATCTAACCCCATTATTAACTCTTCTGTAAGTGGAGAAGTGGGTCACAGGTAGTTAGTACTAGTTAGGAATAGGACAGGTCTGACACTTTCTATTTCGTCTTCCGTTTTTTTACCTCTAGCATGACTTACCATTTTGCAGGACTTCTTTTCTTCTTACACCTCCACAGCAGAAGTAAGCTGGACGTCCACGGGCATCAGCTCCTGCTCGACGCCGTCTTTGGAGGCGCTCTCATTTCCTGCCTGGAGGTCTTCCACCGAGGGAACATCATTCTGGAGTTGCTGCGCTGCTCAGTTACACTATAACACAACAATTGAATCAGTAAATAACATGTTCCATTAAATGGACATGTGAACGGGTAAAAGTAAAACTAAAACTGGACATCCACTGCCACATCTTCTGAATAACCATGCTCCATGATTCAACGTTCAATGGTAATTTAACTGAGAAAACAATTTTCTAAAATGATTTAAAGAAAATTCCCCCAATTCTTAATAATTAATTATTGTTATTATTCAGCATAAGGAACCTTGTATACATTGTGATTTTTTTTCCTACATTTACTACCCATCAATAAATTGCATTTTTACCTCAGTTGAGGGATGCGTCTCTTTATTTAACACTTAATATTGTGTTTGTGGAATGTATTAACATTTTCTTCTGACTTGGTTGCAGTATCGAGCATGCTTGCATGTTTTGCGCTTCCCTTTCACTGGTTGTCATGGAAATGAAAAGATTATAATCGCTTGTATTATATTGACGTTGATTGCTACATGCTCATCTCAGTCTGCAATAGACACTCAATTCAACAAGGGATCTTTTCAGTTTTTGGCATAATTGGAGATTTCATTGTAAAAAAACAACAACATAAAAACAGGTCAGAGGTGTTCAAGCAGTGTAAAGTGTTCTCTTTTCTCTTTTAGGCCATTCACGACACAAGGTCAGGTCAATCCATGGTTGCTGCTTCTCACACAATCGACACGAGGGTGGGATCACCATTCTGTCAGGCAGAAAGCTCACCATTATAACGCCAGCCCTCCAGAAGGTTCTCCGTTCTTCTGGCCGCGTTTTGGGACGAAGGGTGACGGGGGCATCGCCGCTCCCCTTGCTGAAGAGGAGCTCCGCACCGCCCTATGGAGAAGAGACCTCGGTGAATAGACCCCACTCAAGAGGAATAAAGGAACCCCTCCAATGGTTTGTTTTGGAAGCCGTCTTATTGATCCGTCTGTCCATGAATGAATGCATTGGCCCCGTTTTCCTGACGATGGGGACAATGTCACTCAAGGACTATATTAACTGGCTTGATGTTATTCCCAGAGAAAGGCATCCATTAAGAGGAGGGTTTAAGATGCTTTCCCCCAAATTATTCCACTAACAAGAAAAGAGGTGGAATGGAGGAAAAGCAAATCGATGGCCATTGACTGTTCAAATCACCAACTTTGTTCGAGGACATGCCTTAGTAAGGTAATGCTGCATCACAATAACACTATTACCAAGCACCCTATACCAGCAGAACTGTGTGTAGAGGTAAGCCCAACTATATCTACCTGGTATCGTTCCGCCTCCTGCACCAGCACACGCTCCTTCCCCGCCAGAGGTAATGTTCCACGTACCTCGGACCAGTCCACCTTGCCATGGCTTGGCACGCCAATGTGCCCAGCCCCGTGTTTTGGGCCCGTCCACCAGGCGCTCGCCTACGAGCTCGCCGACAAGGCCCGGCACTAGGAGGAGGCCCAGGTAAACCCATTCTGGGCGAGGTGCTCTTCGATTCTATCTGGTCAATCATAAGGGTACTTGAATCGCTCTTTGTCTGGCCCCTCCCCTGAGACCACTTTGCCTTGGGAGACCCTACCAGGGGCCTATGCCCCGGACAACACAGCTCCCAGGATCATGGGGGCACACAAACCCCTCCACCACGATAAGGTGACGATTCCGCGGGGGGTATGTAGATCACAACACACAAATTGGTTAAATTATCTTCAAGTCTACAAAACATAATCTGATAATTAGCTGTTTTTTTTTTTACAAATGCACACGACTAGCTAAAACAAGTGAACAATTTTGCAATAAACAACATTTAATCTGGATTGATTGAGACTCAACAAGGAGGGAGACTGAGTTAATGCAGTATTTTACATACAAATCCTTGGCGACACATACTTTCGAAGTTGTCAAGTTTTCTTACATGCCAGAGTGTCAAAAAATTCATCAGGGTTACTGAATGGCTCTCATTTTGGTCCATTGTTGGCACAAGTTAACAAACAAAAAGTATGAAAATGATCCAATTCAGGTACCCCCTTTGGTCATTGGGGAAAATTAAAATAAATAAATAACTGTGGCCAATATATATATCTCTGTGAAATCTTTTAGGAAGGTGCTTTCAAATAAAATAAAAGGGGAAATCGTAAAGAACATAATTTATTTAAGATCTAAAGCAGAAATAAATACATGAAACAACATGTGTAATGTACTTTGTAACCCCAATAATAATTAATAAACACTTTCAGTGGTAACAAGCAGAAGAAGCCTCACCAGGCCAATTCAGTGTTTCCCAGCTACTCCTTACCTGCCCGGGCCAGACATTAAAATAACAATTAAAAATAGCTAAATGATTTGTCCAAAATGATTTAAGCAATCACGCACTCAAATAACAAAATAAAGTTCACATTGTTAAAATAAGAAATGTTTACAGGCCTCAAAATGTGTAATAAATACAAACGACAAACCAGCCAATCATTGAAAAACAGTCATTAGGACAAATTAGATTTTGTTTGACAGGTAGAATTATTTGAGGGTAGAGGAGAAGTAAAGAAATGAGGGAATGCATGGGGTGGGATATTCAATCGACTCACCATACAAATCATTTTCATGAAAGCAATCCAGAAATTAGGCAAGATCGATACATTCATTATGTGCCTATTCCCCATCAATTAAAACAAACAAACTGAAGCTAAGACGTTCGGCATCAGGAGCTTAAAAATGTGATATGGTGCTGCTTGACTTCGTAAAATGTGTCCTGTACAGAATGCAAACAGCTGGAATGCTTAAATTACGGCTCTACGAAGAATGTAAGGATGAAATGAAATGCCAGAGAACCACACAAATGTCAAGTTAATATGGCAGCATGTACCCCTACATTCCTTCATAGACTGGACAATCAAATAGGCCCAGAGTGTCATCAACACAGAGACTGCTTGGGTGTACATGTTGCCACCAAAGCATTACAGTACTGTAAATACTGTTATGTCCATCTTTATCAAGTTGAATCCCTAGAAAAAACAGATTTCAGCAGAATGATAGCTCAGCTTTAGTTTAACGCTACCAGCCACCACATCAACAGCCATAATAGCAGGGAATGGACATACTTGGCACCATTTCAAAATCTAAACTATTACAAATCAACAATTCGATCCGATAAAGACAAAGTAACAAAGGCTGCCCTCAAAAGAGTTTAAAAGCAGTAGATGGGTTAAAAAAGAGGAAATCAGAACATGAAGGCTGTAGCTTATCAACAGTAGTTGAAATCATCTCTTCTCGATCACAATGCCCTTTGAGATGAGAGCTGACACACAGCAGAGATTCCACACATGTAGACAGATACATTGACAAAAGCCCATACATTGAAGGGGTACCCCATACTGTTGTCCCTTGAATCATCACTGCCCCTCAAAAGCTTCAGACTCTCACATAGATATATATATACTTTTTTATTTTTATTTTTATTTTTTTAAATGGCTCAATTAAAACCCGAGAGGTCACAACGTAAATCCATCACAAAACTATATGAACACCTTTCATTTCAAAACCTAAGGTTGTCTTTGATGCAAGTTAAAAAACCTAAGAGTAAAGTAAATAACGTATTTCTCATTTTGCTCCTCAGCAAGTACGACTCTTTCTCCGTTCTCAAAGCCTGGCTAGATGACAGCTTTTCCCATCCGCCCATTGAAGGAATACCCACTGGCCGCCCCTCCCTTCTCCACCAATAAACAAAAATACACTGGCAAACACTAAGATTCTTTCATGGTCCCTGGCAATGGAATTGAGACATCTGAAATAAACACAATATTTTGTTAGAACACAAATATTTCAACATTTTGTTTTGCTATCAAAAGATAAAGGGCCAAAGAACGGCAGTTTGATCAACAAAGCTAATGGGAAAGAACAGTAGATTTTAAGCTCAAAAAACGTCGCGAGTGACCATGAAAGTCCATGAATATGTCCCGACTCAACAATATTTTTGTAACCTAAACGTAGCTTGCTCACAATGTTCCCTGTGAGAGGAAGTCAGCACTCTGATGGACCGGGATACCGAATGGAAAATAGATGGTTCCGTGGCTTAATATTAAGATGGTGCACATAAAACACACCGCATATATGCAGTCATGTAGAGTAACTCCAATTTTATACTGGATGTGTCTGGGATTTAATTTACTCCCAATACCAGTGTAAAGGGGGCTTTAACACTCTGGCATCTGACTGATACTGACATGCATTAACCTGTAAAACGCTGCATTAGGCAATGTCTGCAACTGTAGACATTATGATTTTAAAATATGCTGATGGATCAAACTCCTGTGTGATTTGTTTAGAGCAAAAATTTGTAACGAATTTTCGCACTGGCTTCTTTAAAATGGTACAACTGAGAAGATCATTGGAAATGATCTAAGTTGTAATTTGCTTATAGCAAAGTGAAAACAGTTTGTTATAACTATAACAATGCACCACTGAAACCAAATAATATTCTGTGATTCATACGTGTTGGCCTCATTATTTAAATGTACAAATCTTGCTCTCCAAATTAAACGCAGTGATTGTAATAATAAAAACAATGAGTTCATAAGCCATTTGTGAAGGAAGCACTGAAAATTGAACCAGGAGCTCTAATAATACGGTCAGTCATTGAGAGGAGGTTAAAGGAGGGGGAGGGGGGTGAAGCTTGGAATACAGTCCTCAATGTCGCCCCCAATCAGTCTTTTATGATCAGGCCGTGCATACAGGAGCCCTACGGGGGTCCGGTTGCCTCTGTTGCGTTCCTGATGCTATGCCGCCATTAAATACTGATGGTAGAAGAGACCAAAGAGGGAGGTGGAGAAGAGACAGGCCGCAATCCACCAGGTAAAGAAAGAGAAGAGGCCCCGGAAAAGGGCGGGGCTGAAAACAGTCCGCAGGCCTCCCAGGGCCATTGACAGCTGGGCTACTGATGCCCGGGCACCTGTTTCTACCACTGATGCTGGTGTCGGGGCTGCCTCTGGTGGTGCCCCCATCACGG
Source organism: Colistium nudipinnis (assembly GCA_016785305.1). Taxonomy (NCBI): domain Eukaryota; kingdom Metazoa; phylum Chordata; class Actinopteri; order Pleuronectiformes; family Rhombosoleidae; genus Colistium; species Colistium nudipinnis. The sequence goes on from JAFBJU010002263.1 coordinate 280,579, forward strand.
AGTCAAAGTTAGTATCGTGGGTACAAGGCAGATCTTCTTCCGGATAGACCCACCAAGAGTGTCCACCTGCAATAAAGCGGAGCAAACAAAGAAAATAGCTTCCACCTTTTGGGGGGCCAAACGAAATGTTCTCAATCCGAAAATTATTGTGGAGTGCGTGACTCACCTAATGTTTTTAGCAGCAAAGTGGTATGCAGCAGCATCACCAGTGGTGCCACATACTGCAGTGCGATCACACACAAGTAGTAAAAAACACGTGCAACCTAGAGAAATGATGGCAAAGAAGAGTAATACCATTACTACGGGTCGCTCACAAGACACATCTTGCAGGACACGCAATTCTCAAAAATCTAAAGTCCTCACAATCATTTGGGATAAAGCATTACATGATCAATATCAGTTATGTGAGAGGATGGCAGTCAATGAACCCATCCCAATACCAATGAAATACATACTGCTGAAATTCTTATTTGAATTTCAAAAGGCGCTTTAATGGGATCTTGAACGTGATTGGTAATGATTGTTAAAAGGCTGGTGCGCACTACTGTAAGTAAAGTGAGTACTTTATGTGGGTACTTTATGGAAGGGCTTTTGACAGGAATGATAGCAGCTGATCTGATAGGCCACAACAGATGCCATTCTAAAGTAGAATCGTTAATAATGCACGCAGTTTCAATGTGGATCACAGTTCCATAATTGCTTATAACAACTGGAAAATAATTTACTCCCGTTGCTTCACCAGTATGTTTTATGAATCTAAAACACAGCAACTATGTGTTCAAGGGGTTGCGTGTGTGTGTGTGTGTGTGTATATATATATATATATATATATAGTTTATATTCATACAGAATTACAGTAGTAGGGTAACATCACTATCAATAATGACTGTATAAAATATTTTACTCACCATCTTCTGCAGGTCAACGGTACTTATCCGTCCCGCCTCCTTCTTCATCTGGTCCACGCCCTTCTGGGCCAGGTTGAGGTAGGCCTGCAAATGATGTCTCATCATAGTGAGCCGAAGCATACACATCAGTATGATGGCCCACAACCGTAGTGTGTCATACGTCTGCTCACTCATCCTGGTGTTAACAGAAATACAAGAGTAAGAGAAAGACAATTAAGGGATGAATGCTTCGCTGGCCCTCTCACTCGACACATCACGCATCGGCTCCATCCCAGGGTTGCTCGGCAGAGACAATGGGACAGAAAAGAAAGATCGCAACAGCAGAAACAGAGTCATACGTAACTCGAGATTAAAAAGTAAGAGAGGGTGAAATTGAGAGAAGAAAGGGAATACTGCAAGATCAAAATCAGACCTAGTCAAGTTTGACCTTGATGGCATTGAGTCAGTGTAAGCTGCAGATAATGAAAGTTTAGACTAACGCAACAAGCGACAGACGCTATCTTAGAATGGACACCAGTAGTTAAAGATACAATAACGTGGTTTCCTTCAGGTGTGAATTAATATGTATGCCAAGTTGACAATCTATGTATTGCTGTAATTTCCTGTTTGAACTGAATGCATTCCTTATCTCATCAAATTCCATTTTCGCAACTGCTGTTGCATTATTTACACCCATTTTCCAGAACAATAGCCGCAATTACTTTATTTTCACAGCTTGACACTTGCCTGTGTTTAAATGGCAGTTTATTAGCTTGCAAGGCATCAAGGGCTCTGACCGGCTTGCCTACCAAGTACAGTATGCATCATTAACCGATTCTTGTTTTCATGAAATGTCTATAGCGTCTTAAAACATAAGATGCCATTTTAACTATGTCCTTGCCCAATTGTATGTATTTCTTGTATTTTCCAACATAAAACTGTTCTTTGCAAAAGTTTTAGCTCAAATTGGTTATGCATTTGCTTTGAGGATACTTGTTGAAAAAAGTTACTCGATGCCTTACAAAAAACAACGTTGATTGCGCTACAATATGTGATTCTCACAGTTTCATTTTTGAGTATGTGAAATGTTATTACATAAATGAAATGACGTATATACACATAACACCAGATATATTGGTCAAAACAAGAATTGTATGAGACAGATAATACATTAACTTGTACTCACAAAGGCACACTCTCCTTTCCCAAGGTGGGGTTCATTAGATAGTCCTTAGTGATAGGCTTCACCCACAGGAGGACCATGATAAGAGGGGATAAGAAGTTGATATGAAGCAGAGTCCTAGAGAAAAGAGGGGGCGAATGAGAAGTCATTTGACTAAAGAGAATAAATCTGTTATGTTATGTTAGGTGATCAAATGTTCCAACAATGATCATTGATGTGCCAGTGTGGGGGAAAACTGGGAAGCTCTCCAAGATCTTTGCTTTTTAATCTCAATTAGAAGTTAACAGTAAGAAATATGGCCTAAATAACGCAACTGTCCCCAAGAGGGGTGAGAGGATAACAACGGAACAGATTTTGCAGGGCTTGTAGATTATCCTTGCTCATGACAGGGTCTGAAGATGTAAGCTCACGACAGCAAAATGGGGAATGGGAGCAGAAGAGAAGGGCAGAAGATAAGAGGGTCTGCTATGCCAAAGTAGATTATCTGGATGCAGTGTGCTCCCCGCTCTGTACCCCCCCCCCCCCCATCATTGTTTGAGACAGCCACCCAGTGAGTTCTGAAACAGAAACCTGCCCTAACTGAGGTAGTCTTCATCTGACTAACAGGATGCCCTCTCTTATCCGACACACTCGGAATAGTACGACCCAAGTATAGCGGCACCATATTTGGACAACGGCACTAGGGCAGATTTGTGCACATTGTGTATCAAAAAAGAAATATGGCAAAATCTACTGGATGAAAAACAATCTTAAAGTTCATATTTCCATATGATTGGATGTGACTTTCCCCCTCCTTCTCCACTTGAATTTGAGATAAGAATCAGTCAGATGTGTTCCATGGAGAATAATAAAATAAAAAAAAAAAAACGCCAAAAACAAACAATTACATGATAGAACAAGGAAGCAAAAAGAAATTACTGTTGTAAACTCACTGTGTAAATTTGGCTGTGGTCAGATTGAGTGCATCTAGGTGCATCTGGGCCAATCGTAGACCTGGGAAAGTTAGAAATGCTCCTATCAGAGAGCAGAGCAGGGCTAGAATCAGCTTGAAGGTGAGTTTAGATATGGGACCTCTGCGAAAGAGAAAACACGGAGTTATACTACTTTAGTTTCATGAGTTATAAAGAATTCATGAGTTCGAGAGAACAAAAATAATACTAAAGGAATACTGATATTGTACTTACTGGGACTCTAAGCCCTGGTTCTCCAGAAACTGCAGAGCACCGTCGGAGAAGTTGGCAAAACCTAAAAATGAAGAAATGTTAAACAGTGACTCGCTCGCTGGGGGCCAAAGTAATAAAAGTTGGTTCGAAGTAAAAGGTTCGTTCGCGACAACGGCAAGAAGAAGCACTCACCGGTCTCAAGACCAAACTCCAGATAGTTTTCAGTGACAATGAGAATGGCCATGGCTTTGACAAAAAAGAAAAAAGCAAAAGTAATGCAGAGCGAGCGCTCGCCTCCTTCCTCAAGCTTGAAGTAGTGGGCCGTCAGAGAGAAAAGGGTCTTACTGTTGGGACAGAGTCAAGGGGAAACATGTCCAGAAACACACTGGCATTTAAAGCAAATCCAAACTGCTTTTCACATAAGGTATATTTCCCATGCTTCTCACAGGTTCATGGGAAAACACAAGTAAGTATTTGCAATCTTCCAACGCAAGAAATAAGAGCATTGTAACACAGCTATTCATTCCATAAAATGTTTTTTCATCTTTTCAAAAAAAAAAAATAAAAAAAATGGATATCCTTAAATGCAGCATGCAAAACCTCAACCCCTTACTGCCACACAGGCCCTACTAGTCAGCATGTGTGGGTCTGTGGCACCAGTGCACGCCATTGAGTTTGTAACACTGTTTCGCTCTGCCCCCATTGACACCGATCAGGAGGCTAAGGACAGAGCATGTTTCTAAAGTGAACCCCTTGTCGCCACGGTGACGAAACTCTCGGTTCCTGCAAAATTTTAAGTGACAGCATGCCAATTTTTCATCCCCTTTCGGTGCCTTTTGGAATTGTATCCACTCCAATAGTCTTCTTTCTTCCTCTAAACCTCATTCAGTACTGTGAGGACAGCTGTATAAACACATGCCAGACACGTTAGCCATCATGAGGTGGCCTATAGTTAAAGCTAAAGGCACAATCAAGCTGGCCTGTAAACATAGGCCAAACATGAGAATATTTAGAGAGAATATCTTTATATATATATATACTGTATATATATATATATATATTTCAATAAGCAAGGGGGGAAGAGAAGGGCATCAATTGATGCAGGTAAATAAAGTGCATGCTGTGCTATCAGTGAATGGGTTAACAGAGCAGAGAAGCTGATCTCCAGAGCGTTGAATGTGTTATCAGAGCAGATATAGAAAAAAAAAATCAAAAAATCAAATGTCCCATTAACACATATATTGAGCGGAAATATTCCACCATCTTCATCACAGTTCCATGTCATCTGTTCCTAAGTCTGTCCTTTCCCCCCCAAGCATATCAGTCTGTTGGGCCATTAAAATTGGGCCTCCAATCTCAGACATAGGCAGGAAATGACACACCATCTGACTATGGTAAGCTGGGTCTGAGCGGGAGCACTGGAAAGATTGATCCCTGCGGTCGGTGGCAAGGATAATGCATATTATTTAACCATCATTCAGAGCAGCAAAATGGCAGGTAGCTGTGGAGCAAAGGGTGCCGGCAGTCAAGTCAGTCGGAGCTGTAGCTGTCAGTTTACAGCCTCTCACCACCGCTGAGGCAGCCACACGATCAAGCTGGACTGATGAGGTCTCTCTTATAGACAAATGGATGTTAACCTCTGACATGCACAGGCATGTGGTGAAGAATCCACAGTGGAAAGAACATTTTTGAGCACAAAGAAGAGTCCTTAAAGCCTACTTACCCTACCTTACCCTTGGTGAAAAACCCCACCAACAAAAGACATGAACCGTAAATATGTCCCTAATTTACCAGCAACAAGTTCATACTGCAACACAGATTAGAATTGACGGTCTAAAAAAGAAAAAATGCAGGAGTAATAATATAAGGATACATGACAAAGGCGAGGACTAGCAGGCACCAGACCACACTGATGTTCATCTCTCCTGAGGGCTGAGCCACAGTGTAGTAGAGCTCCGTTATCAGATAAACAATAGTTGCTGCCACTGTGAAATCCACCAGCCACTGGAACTCTGGGAAGTAGTGCAATGCTGGGGGGGCACATAGAGAATAGTTAAATCCGTAAAATATATACCGCAAAACGTACGTAGACGTTAGGCATGAGTAAATTAAATATTAAGATAAAACCCTTTTGCGGAGACATTTTTACCTAACGTGTCGACCTCTGTGATGCATTTCGTCTCCAGCTGTAAGTCTATGTCCTTGGGAACTGTGGCTGGCTTATTGTCTATATGACCATTGTGCTTCCTAGGGAAAAAAGCACAGACCGACAAAACAACAACTAGGATCAGGGAATTAAAGAAAGCACAATGCACCAAAAGTCAAGTTTGACCATATTTGTAACCTGAAAAACAGTTTTTTATGCTGAAGATAGATCTCTTAAGAGGAACCAGGTTTTTTTTTTACAGATATATATATATATTTTATATATACATTTTTGTTATGGCAAATGCTTTATACACGTTTCAACTGTTTTTATTGCATAAATGAGGGTCAACGTCAAACTTTGAGAGCTCTATAAATGATGTGAACATTTCTGCTGACAATTTACCAAAACCTACCCTATGTTTTATGTTTTGTAAAATAGTTACTTAATCAACCACAGATAAAAGCTAATCTAATAGTGTCTGTTTTGATTCTTGTCCAAGTTGTTGTGCATCTTCCACATGCAGTACTTGGCAATGGCCTACTTATTTTTGTCACTACTAATACATCTGGACTTCCATGACCAAGCGCATAGGCGGTGTTAAATCGCTAACAGCAGGCAAATGGAGAGCTGTTCTTTAAGTTTGAAGAACTGTCTGGTAGGCCTCCCCTGTTCTGGCCTTTGTTTGTTCAGCCTTGCATGTGTGCTGGATTCACAGGACAATACCAGAGAAAGACTTTAGCACCAAACATGTCCTGGACAGATTTCATCTCTGAGGCACCTGACAGAAAAAAAGGGGGCTCAGCAGCTCAGGCACCCCTCACTGAGGGAGTCAGACGGTTAACAAAGGGAACCGAGCGGCATGGCACGAGCTGGCAAAAGGACAGTGGTCCATCTTTTTCTTCAGGGGATTACTGAACATGTGGTGCTAGAGAGCATTGACCTGCCTCATACAGGGTCAGAGAAAGGACGGTGCTTAAAAAAGAAAGGCCTCGCGTTGGGAACTGGACACCATGTGGGACAGTAAGGATTAGCGTTGTGAGTTCAATTTTAATTCATAATTGAGAAGAAGGTTACAAAGGAAAGTACCAACCATTCACATTTTAACATATGGTTCAACCTCCACATGCATGTCTTGTGACGAAGAAGAAATTAAGAAATGTTTTTTTGTTTTGTTTTTTGCGCAAGGTTGTCTTGAAGGAAATCAACTCCCACAATCAAAGCTCGACATCTGAACACTTTAAGACAATAATGCTGTTTGGGGAAACTTTGATTTTGTGGTGAATGCAATCCAAGGTGTCATCCGTAAAATAGCTACAGTAGTAATGGCTCTAAAAAAAAATGGGAAAGAAAGGACCAACTTTCTTCACATCCAATAGACAGGGGCCACTTCTAAGCCAAGTTGCTCTGAGCCCAGATGAGGAGCCATATAGGAACAAAACAACAAAAATAGACTTCTGTCTCCTGACTTCAAACATGCCGTAAATGAGCCACATAAATATAACAGCGTCATCTCTTGCCGACATGCCTGTGGTCTCCATCTATCTCAAACGCCTGCTTCTCATCTTTGCTTTACTCTCTGATGAAAGGGGTGCCTTTCCTACCTGCACAGAGCCACTGCATTTCCCCCAACCGCAAAACAATAGCCTTTCTTCTTTTTCATTTCTGCCCACCCCCCTCCCTCGCCTCCCAAAACCTACCTGTCTTTCCTCTTCTGTCCTTTTTGTTTCCCAGCTAAGCTCCTCAACTCATCTTCCGTAGGGTGCTGATACCACAGCAGACTGCAAACACAGAGAATAGGAGATGTGGAATCAGGCTCAGACAGAGAGGAGGAAACACCAAGTTTAAAATGAAAAAAATCTTAGCTTTGCAATGCTGTTTTATAATTATTGTTGTAATTGTTGTAAAGCAGTGATGTTAAGTCTTAATTCTAGGAACATGCCTCAAAGCCTCAATTTTTCCACAGCTGTACGCTTTGTCTCCCAAATAAATAACATACACACAAAACAGACATTTCTCAAAGTTTTACACCGGTAACTCCTAAAAAGTACTTGTGAGATGATTTGTGACAGCAAAGTTATCTGACCTCAAGCACTGAACCTGAACTATGGGGACCTTACAGAGGATTTTTTGGAAAAACAAACCTCCTTAACTTTGTTTAGAAACCCTCTTGACAGAGCATCAAAATTATTCTGAAGGGACACTTGAGGCCTGTAGTTATAGCATAAGTTTAAAAAGAAAGTTCCAGCAGTTCCCTGAAAAGAAAAAATAACTAGTTATTTAATGTGTTCCAAAAAGACTGTTTACTAAAAAACATGTGACACTAATTAGAGGAAACGAGGCAGGCATTTAATTTCTATGCATCATCCTCTCTGGTCATCCCAATATTTCAATGTCATTCGCTTTTTGCAGTGCGACATAATGAGTATTTTTCTTCCTCCATCCAAAATATGTGGAACACTGGGTACACATTATGATCTCCATTGTTCTGGTCTAATTTAAAATAAAGGCGAAGACAATAGAAACAATGTAAAGGGGGGGAAACCATTTAATCAGAATGTACAGGATCTTACATTACCTGCCACTGCAGAGGAGCCATCTTGCAAAGGAATAATGAGGTATTATTTTTTGAATTACACTGGCCATTACCATGGTAACCACCAGCTGCACACCGATAACACCCTGTGGAAATAAAATTGGGGTTAAAACCACATTTAAATATCCATTCCATAAAGTGCTTGCACAGAAGAATAGATGTATATAGTGTAATACAAACTAATGCATGTGTCTCATACGTGTAAAAATAGTTAAAATGCAATTTGAAGTGTCTTTTATCAATCTCAGATGAAATATCTCGACATCACACGTAAATTGTAAAAATAAAATAGTTACAATGAGTAAATAGTGATTTGAAATACATCATGGCCCTTTCGATAAGGTCAGTTTTATTTATTAATTAATAAACGTCACATCATAGATAGTTTCAATGGTTTCACACAAGTTCAGCAACATAGATTTTCTGTAAATAGCACCGTAGCTCAAACACAGAACTGCCCTCATGTCTCGATTATTGTATAAACAAGGTAGTGCAGGTAGTCAGTTATGTTAGCGACATGGTATATTAAAATACCTAGGAATCCCTACTACTCTGGAGAGCTTATGATGCCTCTTGCATTACTGACTGAGCTTTGATAAACAAGGGACATTTTATTTGTCACCTTCTATGTTCTTTCTAGCAAAGTAGTAGTGCCTTAAATATCTTTTGATATATTTGGCTATAATTGTGGGCACTGTTGCAAGTCAGTGAGGACTGTGTTATGACACTACTTGATTTACAGTATTTTCGTAGGTATTTAATTCACTAGATTAGCATTGACACTTGTTTTATCCATGTACTTTTTGGAAAAAATTCCAGAAGCCTGACTGAGTCAAAATCTAGATTACAATAAACTGCCACATTTTTCTTGATACAACACGTGTAATGGCAGTAATTTACACACATGAGCACTTCTGAATCCAATTGTTTAGGAATTAGGTAATTGTCTAACCAACTACTTTAATCTATGTCAATTTAGTTGTATATGATTCACAAAACACTGTGTCTGGAAACTGTCACAATATACAACTGCCACTATGTGCCCATGAGAATGAACAACCAGCCCTCCTGGCAGGTACCAAAGGACTTCGTAATACAAGGGGTTCAATCTCAACCAAGCACATTTGGATCAATATTCACTTAGTCTTATGAGGCCAAAATCATTCCAGCCACGCTGCGCCTTTATCCACTCACTGTAGGATATGGTCTGTGGGTTGGCCTCTCTCTATGGCAATCAGTGGGAATCATTGATATCTGTGCCTGCACACATTTGAGCAAAGAGGACCAATTAGGAGACTAATCTCCCATAAAATACTTTTTCACTTTGCCAAGAATGGCCTTATACAGTATGTGGGCAAGCATATCGGCACGCAGCAGTGAATCTACACGTGCAAACTTTCATCTGAATAGAGCAATAAATCCTGTGGCCTTTTCAGGTTGAAACACAACTCTTTGCCTATACTCAACCATACTCAAGCCTCAAATGTATTATGTGTCCATATAACATTTTCTATGGTCCAGCTTTTTTTGTAACTGTTCCCAGTGAGGAGACTGTATGCTGCAAGTAGCATCTTTTTCACACCCCTCCAAACTTTTTTGCAACCACTATGTAATATTATGGTTGAAATGTTTCATTATATGTCATGCAGAATCTATCACAACAAAGGTAGAAATGCATACTTGTGTGTGCTGCTCACAGGCTGAGCAGCGACAAGCATCTACAAAAGTTGAAACAAATAACAAAAAAAGTAAAAAGGAAAGAAGCGTTGCTAGTCGAGTGTTGTTATAAAACTATCTGAAGTAATATTTTGTGATGATAATGTTCACACAGTTGTGCCGCAGTGCCGGAGGTTAAAGGGATAGAACCATGGTTAGTGTTGGACCTATCTGTATTGGTGCCTTCATGAGTTTTCACTGGACAACTCTGCTTCCTCCACCAGTCCAGACACATGTTAACCAAGTTAGGTTAATTGATGACTCCAAAGGGCCCATAAGTTGGAAAATAAATGTGAATGGTTGTTTGTCACAATGTGTGAGAACTGTAATAGGCTGACAAACTGTCCACAGTGTACCCCACTTCCCACCCAATGTCAGCTGGGATTTGTTCCAGCCCCCCATAACACTTAAACGATAAATGGTTATAGTTTATAGATGCATGACTAAATCAATGGATAGACTAGGGATGTCAGAAATATCGTTTTTCAAAGCTTCAGAGACAATTACAATTTAAAGGTGAGGGGGGATCATTTAACAAAATTAGTCTCGATGCTTGACTCATGCTAGTATAGTTGTGGCTGTTAAATGAAGAAGCAAGTATTGAAGGAGTGAGAAAATGACACCGAGACAAGAGAAGGGATGATGCCAGACTGGTAGACTAGACCTAGATTTTGGATTGGTTATGGGGCTCACTTGTGTCAGCCAGCATGAGGTAAACTCCAAAAGCGAAATGCCTCTTCTGTAGTCACAGAGGGGGGCCATGGGTGCCATTAATTTGGCAGTTATACTCTCTAAGATGGAGTGCGTGACCAAACACAACCTCTCTGAAGATATTTGTCCCCATAAGTAATGGTCATGCGATATAGGTCAAAATCACAGCCTCAGCTTAGAAGTTGCTGACCATTCTCTGTGGGGGAGCTCCACAGATCACAGACCTGGGGGAAATTGAGCCAGCATGGAAACCCTTATCTTGCCCATTCTGGCAAAATATCTCCACACAACAACCAAATTAAATCTGTAGGGGGTGGGGAGAAGGAACCACAGTGATAACCGCCATATCCATAAGAGCTCACACACCTCACAACTATTTTTCCATGGAAGTAACTCTGAAGCAGTGAAACCCCTTGTTGACCGATGCTTCCCCAATATCATTTATCTCAACTACTCTGGCTTTAAACACTTCAAAATGTGCTAAAGTGCAATAGTACACATTTTAAATAGAAAGTAAAAGTTACAGAAATATATACATATTTATATTAAGATTGTTTTCCTATTTTCCCCTATCCTCCTAGTATTATCATATGAACTGTTGGCACAACAATGAGCTGGGAATTTGCATATGTTATCCGATTGTTCTAGCACCTTGATTTGAAGAATAAATGACTATCTGTTTATTTACACTTTCGTTATCTCGCTGCCATTTGCTACTGAAGCTGCTGTAAACATCAAGCAGATTATGGCAGATGTTTGTGTGTGGAGAATAATCTAAATGAACTCACCTACGTTTCGTGATTAAAACTAAAAAATTGATGATACTTACTTTGCCTGTTGCGAGTTAAGTCTCCAACTGCGTTTTGGGAAGTGAGAACTAGAACTCTATCATAGATGAACTAAGAACAATCCAATTACTCAAAACTTTAAACAGTTTGTGCATGCCAATGTGAAGGTAACATCTGCTGATCTGATCCAATCATTTTGTAAGAAAAATAATGTAAATAGACAGGAGCATGGTCAATTAGACATATGTTACTTTTACATTAAATGCGTCTAGCAGTTCCTCTGAGGGCATACTGAGGTCAAACCGAGGAGGTCAGCAGCATGAACAGACCTTGTCCTCTCCCACCTGCAGCCAGGTGAATGGAATGCCATCAGTTCAACTGGGTTGGTTCGTAGATATACTGGTTTATTTTAGACCTTGATCATGCCAGACTAGCCACTGTAAGTATTCCAGAACAATGTATGTGAATGAAACACCACTTAAAATAATAAAAGTGACCAATCTCACACATACACACAGTGACGCTAACGCTAGCTAAATGGCTACACTGTCCAGCCGGCTATAAGCACCTGCTCTGGCTAGCAAGGCTAAACCATCGATGCACGGGAACCACAATAACAAATTGTCTGAAACAACGGGTTCACCACGATACAGTGGTCATGTACATAAAATCACTGATGCGGTATCAACCTGATGGGACAAGTTAGAGAAGACACACTCACACTCACCATATTTATGCAGAGAAACGGACGCTGCCCCGACAGCACTGAGCTCCCCGAGTCGCAGATGCAGCGGCGAGGAGCACATAAGCCCTTCTTACGATGTTTAAGCAACAAAATGAAAGATGGTTCTCACTCAGTTTCTCAAAGTATCCTCACATGTAGGATTTACATCCTCAAACAGAAAAATCAATGGACCTAGCCTCCGCTCCTAAGTATTTTCAACTGTAATAGAGGTCACGCTAAAACTCTGGGTAAGGAGGAGTCTTTGGATATGCCTGTACACGTAGAGTGAAACGATCGAGATTCATGTTTTCGTATTGTCCCGTATTAGAACTAAATCACGATCTTAGAATAGTGTGAACTTAAAAATATGCAATCAGATTTTTTAATTTGACCTGAAAATGAGACTTAGTGTGATCAATTTGCACAGGCTTAAATAAGACGACTAAAAGCGCCTAGGACCGCTGTAAGCGGAAGCGAGCATAGAGTCACCACTGCACATGACAAATCAGTACCTGTATCAAATGTGAGACAGTGGACACTAAGAAGACAGATTAACAAGCCTTTTTCTT